>PVIC010042325.1:0-15801 GCA_004025085.1 Thryonomys swinderianus
AAATATGAGAGGGAAAAGCCACTGTCAGATTCGGCCCCAGACAGGGCATGTAGGTTTCATTCAACTCTACTAATGGAAACTTGGGTGATGACTGAATCTGCTCAGCTCTGTAGGTGGAGCGTAATCTGAAAAGAATGGGTCCTGCCCGGTTCTGAGAGGTTTGCTTGAATTCTCATACCATGGCTCCTCCTCTATCACAAGTTTGAGTGATAATGTTTTATCTGCTGATAATTCCTAACAAGGTGCAGTGTGACTAGAACCCCAGTCTCTTATAATTCCTAGGTTGGGTCCCTAGATGGATGTTGAAAGATGAAGAAGTTTAAAAAAAATTATATCAGCTCAAAATGCAAGGCCAACATTGCAAAGAAACAGCTTCAAGATTCCAGGTCTCTGTAGGACAGTCAGGAGAAACAAATGTCTTTCTGCCTTCTCTTTGGTCATCAGAGAACTTCTATCTGTTGAGGAAAAGATCAGCCAATTGCTTTTCCTTATCTAGTTCTTTTTTTCATTTAAAATATCGATTTCTTCTGCATTTTGCCAAGCTTTGGATGTTAGATGAGCTATTTTTTTTTAAATCTCTCTACAGGTTCATAGAGACTTTAGAAGAAATTGAGGCAAGTTTCTACCAGAGTGGTTAGCCTAGATTCATTTAAAGAAATTAAAAGCAAACCTGGAGATGATCCTATAGTGAACTTGGATGTTAGAACAAAGGAGGGAGGGAGGGAGGATAGATGGAAAGGGGACAGTGAGGAGGGAGGTAGGGAGAAAAGGAGAGAGAGAGAGAAACAGAGACTGCAGAAAGGCTATCTTAATATACATATCAAGGTGGCAGTATTTTGATTACATTCTACTTGGATTAAGTAATAAGGAGTTCTAGATCAATTTAAGACCTCTATCATTAATGTAAACTTAAAGGTTCAATTTATGACCTCTATCATTAATGTAAACTTAAAGGTTCTTTAATGATATAAAGCAAGTTCAAAAATGAGTAGACAAGTTGCCACAAGTGTGCACAGCATCTCAGAGCAGTGGAGTCACTGAATTTTGAGAAGACACAGAAGAGACCTGCTAGCTGTGTTGAAGTGGCCCAAAGGTGTCATCTAGAGGAGAATAACAAGAAGGTGGATGTAACGTAATTTGGAGTTGAGGGAAGGTGGTGATGTCTCAGCGAGAAGGCAGAGACCCTGGCTCTAGAGAAAGTTCAGACAGTCCTGGCTGATCACCCAGTAGGAATTTTGCTGTGGGAGATATTCAGCATGGGGTGAGTTGGACGATCCATATTATAATTATCTTTGTTTTGTAATTGTGCTGCCTTTTCTGCCTTTTAGGCCAGATGAGTGGCTCAGCTGCCCTTGCAAGGAAAGGACTTAACTGGGAGAATTTAGCCTCTGTGAATTCTAAGCTCCATCCAGACAAAGATCCAAACAAAGCAGCTTCCACTTTCTCCTCCGCTGGATGATGCCCAACTCACGTGGTGGCAAAGGCTGTTTAGAAGTACCACGACCACACTTCCCCCAGGCAGAGCAGGGAATGGGAGCAGATGTGGCCCACGTGTCACCTCACAGCCCACACTGTCACCCAGGAAGGTTCCTTTCCAGACAAAGACCCAGCGCCTAAGGGGCCAGACAACTCATCAAGAACCAGAAGGCGTCATTCCTGCAGCCAGTGGGGCTCCAGAATTTTCACACAAGAGGAACTTAGGGGAATAATTAGATGGGAATGTTACCTGGAGCTTTACCACAAAGCTGCCTCCACAGTGCTCTCTGAAGATGCATTTATGCACATCGTAATGTACATATGTTATGTTATTACATTGAATCCATATATGTTACAGTTTTCATCTTGCATTTGGGGCAGCTGGGGAGGCCAACAGGAATGAAGCTCCCCTCATACCCCCTTCAGTCACCCCTTGGCATTCTACGGGTGAATCCAGACTTGGACTTTGGTCCGACTGCAAAGCGCAGTATGACCTCAGAATGAGCAAAAAGCCCTCTTCAGAAGTTACTGGGGATTTGTTTTGTTTGGTTTTTGTATTTCATTTGAACTAATATAACTAAATAAGGCAGAAGAGAGCAGGCCGCATGATTTAGTCTATTTTCCTGAAGACGTTCCCAAATGCCGAAAGCCAGCTTGGAAGCCAGCCCGTCTTCGCTCCTGCTCTGAGGCGGCTCCAACCGCTCCGTGGCCCCTTCCCTGACCCGCACGCAGGTGCATCTGTGTGTTGCGACACAGGCTCCAGGAACACCTGCTGCCTCCCAGTGGGATGCTGCAGTGGATCTGGTTGAAGGCAGGAACTCATCTTTTCTTTCTTTTTACAAACAACAACAAAAAATACCTCCCTGCTTCTCCTCTCGGACTTTGCAGTCCCAGATGTGTCAGAGTAAGTTCCACAGAGCAGCCTCACTGAGGGGCTTTTCTGTTGCGTTACATAATGGCAGGGTTCACTTCACTTTTCCATTGGTTTTGGACTGTGAGGCACAGTCCTTTGGGGATGTTCTGAAGTTCAAGCTCCTTTAGAGCCAGGAAGGGAAAGCCCAACAGCAAAACAAGTGGAAAAGAAAGACAATACATACTGTTCATGGCCTTGGGTCTTTGAAATGCTTGCCCATATCTATTCTGTTTCTGGAAGGCAGTGAATAATCTTACTAATGTTGGGCCTCATCATTAATCTTTGTCCCTCATCTGACTATTTAACACTATTGATCACTTCTTTTTTTGCTTGAGGTTGGCTCTCCTTTGATTTTGGTAACACCACACTTTTGAAGTTATTCAATTTTTCCATCCTTAGCCACATACTGTATTCTCCTTCTCTCTCTTCTTTGCCCTGCTGTTCACCTTGGGCCGGGCATTCCCTGAGGCCTTGTAGGTCAGTCCTTCAGTAAGGAAGAGATCCAAGAATGATGGCAGTACTATCACAGAGAAAGTATATTTCCCTGTTTGTTGGTAGATGGATGTCCTCGACCCAGGAACCTAGAGTCCTTCCACTTACCATTGTCCTAGACTACAGGTCCATTTTAGTACCTGGATCCGGTCACACCCAAGGCAAACGAAGAGCTCGGCAAAACCACCTCTGCTTTATCACCCCATCCTGGCCTGGGCAGGACACAGTATTTCTGTTCATTGTCCAGAGGACAGGACTCGTGTGGTCACCTCTGGATATAAACGAAGCTCAAGGGCAGCCCCTCCCACTCACAACACTGTGCTGTTGTAAGGAAAATGGCTTTCCTAGTATAGTCAGTCACCTCTGTCGCAGTCCTTGAATTTTCTCACAGAACCCTAGCTCTGGATGCATTCATCCAGCCTTACACTTTCCATATCTCCCTTTGGATCGATGGCTCCTGATTCCCCTCTTTCAGTAGTGACCTCATGTCTCGTCTCTATTGCCATCTGCCTCCTGCACGTGGGACTCCTGGATCAGCTGAACAGATTTTTTTCCCTCAGATATATTCAATTAGAGAATTTTTTCCTGGATATTTGTATGCAAACACATCGATACCAAAAGCCCAAACATTACATTAGTTAACAAGAAGTTGTTCTGGAATATACAGTAAAAAGGAGCTGAGAGCACTATTTCTAAATTGATTGTGTCACACACGCTCGGTCCAATGTGAGTCCAGTATATTACAGTGAACTCTCCTCCTCCTCTTGCACTTTGCTCTCCATTTGTTCCAACAGGACTCGCTGTTTTCCTCCTGCATACCAAGAGGTGACACAAATGAAAGTTGTGACCATTGTGGTTGACCTGAGCATGTTGGAAATGAAAGAGAGGCTGACTGTTATTATATGAAGCCCACAAATTGGAGTGCACGGTAGAATCAGGCCAAACTATACACTGCAAAACAGACAGCCAAATGTGGGTAGAATGGTGATTAAACAGTTTACAAATAATCAAAAAGCAAGGTAATGGGTGCTAACTAATATACCAAAGACCCAGAAGTTGACTCACAGGGACAGATTGTTTAATTGATCCAGCCTCCCTCTTTCCAAACTTCATATCTTTTCCTTCACAAATCAGATCATGCTCTGGGCCTCTGGGTGTCCATGAATCAACATTCTCTGGCATCACCTACAGTTCTTCGGCCTCCTCTGGGTCACGTATCCAAAGATGTGGAGGCCTCGCTGATTAATCCCCTCCCCTGTCTGCATGCCCTTTCCTTTAAAAAAAAAAATCTCTTTTAAGTGTTTCTGACAGGCTAATCTTTCTAACACACTTTTGCTTTGTCACTGCCAAGAAATTCTCCTTAAGAACCTGTTGCCGCTTTAGAAATATGAAGGAGTTTTAAAATAGCAACCATCTATAAATAAAATGGTTTTCTACATAGAACAGCAACTTTTTAATCTGAGAAAGTCCAGGGCAGTATGATGAGGTGCAGTAAGCAACAAAGAAGCAAGAAATCATCATTGCCATTTGTCCTCTACGACTAACCAAAGCTCTGAGCCTCAGGGTTTATTTTGTCAGTCAGGAAGGCAGCATCTTCCCCATCTGAAACTGGTGGGCTCCACAGACCTTTTCCTTCAGCTCCTTCTGGCTCTAGCAATGACAAGTTTAAGAAGGCATATTCCTCTATTTTTTTTAAATCTACCATAATTTGACCTCACTCTCTCTTCCCAGCCTGGTCATCCAAACCCTTCCAAATGCTTTTTTCCTCCAGCAAGTCATTTTCTGCCCATGTCCTTGCTGCTGCTAAGTGGGACTGGGTCCCCTGCTCGTGCTCCTGCCTCTGGCCACTTATGTCCCCACCACCCTGACTGTCATGGCCACACCTGAAGTTTGAGGAGATGAGATATTTATAAGGATGTTGTCACACATGTGGCTCTGCTACTTAGGAGCTTGGTGACCTCAGTGATATGAAATGACACAGACCCCCCGCCCCCCCAATGGGGTGGATAGAGAGGTTAAGCAAGTTAACAGATGTCAATTTCTTTTTGAAATGCCTTGCTCACATCATTTGGTCCTATGACAGCTCCGTGAGTTCGTTTTGTTTCCCTGGCTGGATTAATTGCTGATTGATTTATCAGTATTAACAAGCTCTGTATCAGGTCAAACTATATGAAGTTGCTGATATTGACCTGTAAAATTTGCAGTACTTTGCTGTGCAAAACTATGTAAAGAACGAGAGAAATATTTGCCACTATTTTCACCCAACTTAGTTAAATCCTCCAAACCAAAGAGATTGATATCTCAAAGTGGCAGTTGAAACTACCTCAGGGGTCTAAGGGCTATCTTTTCTCTCTGCAGCCACTCCATTCACTGTAATCCTACTAGGGGCCAAAACCCAGGGCTTGGCACTTCTACACAGCTCGGGAAAGCGGGTCTGGGAGGACAATGCACAGGGCACCACGCTAGCGTTCACTTGTGTCTCTGACTGAGGTGAGCCCATGATTTCATCTTCAACACTAGAAGGCCCCTGCTATTGGTATTGGCGAGGACAAGTTTCAGACTCTCTGCTTCAGCCTTCTGAGAGGGAAGGAGAACTAAGGTCTTTATTGAGTCAAGAGTTTAAGAATCTATGTTCTTTCATTGTTTCCTAGGAAATCAGTCCTTGTTTGGAACTGTTGTAACAGGGCCACTATACAGAGTGTAAGTGGCTTTGGGGAGAAGTGATAAAGAGATTGGCATGATCTGGGAGTCAAATGGGTCTGCTTAAACCTCTGTCTCTGCCAATTACTAGATATACAATTTGGAAAAGTTACATAATTTTGCAAATCTCCAAACTTGTCATCTGAAAAATGGAGATAGATTCCAAGATGGAAATAGATTCTACACATGTAGAATGGCTACTGTACTAGCTGAAGCATAGTAAGCTGTCAGTGAGTGGGAGCTACTAGTTATCCTAGTGTCATCCCGCAATGTGACAGGGAATAGACCCATCTTATTATTAGTGCGGGAGTTTTTGATGACAAAAGCTGTGATTCTGGTGGCTTTGTGCCAGGCCAGATTGCCCAGGAGGCCACGGCCTTGGTGGTCACAAATGCCAAAGCTGGGACCTTACTCGTGAGATCCCAGGTGTCAGAGGGCTCCTCAGATATCAACCTGATTTGACAACACCGGGCTTCTGTAAACACTCAGTCCCCTCTTAATCACATCCCTCATTTCCAGACTACTTCTGAGATACTGTCACCAGACAGGCTTGAGTCTGTGAAGTTAGCTGCATGGATGTCTACACTATGCAGCACTGACTGCAGACCATAGGTTGAGCCAACCTGGATGCCACCAATCTGCCTCACTGAGCCCAAGGAATACCAGCTGCCCTTGACCTGCACGTGGGACAGTTACTTGGACTCCCTTGGGAGTCTGACTGCACTGAGGCCCTGATTTCATCTCCTCACTGAGTAGACGGGGACGGCTTAGGAGAGGGCACAAGCCCAGGAAGGAGGGTGCTTAGGAAGTCTGGAAGGAACCTCCCTACTTTCCCCACGCACAGAAGAAGATGCCTTGTGGAGAATCGTGGTTTATTAAGTCTTCTGAGCTCTCGAGGCAGCCCCCTCTGAGGTCATGACACTGGCACGCTGAGGGAGCAGGTGGAACCCTGGAGCCAAATCCAACTGTTTCGTTTCTTCAGAGCCAAGACAAATGGACTCTCAGTCTGCCAATGACTGTAGTTCTTGCGAGACTGTAGGTACCCTGGGTGCATGGGGTCCAGGGGTGGAGTGTGGAGGTGTCTTGCGCTGTGTAGGGTGAGTAGGGCCCCTCCAGCTTCCTTGCAAAGCCCTGGGAGTCAGGGCAGTGGCTTCCGGGGCCCTCCTGGAATCAGCAACTGGTGCCAGGCCTCACCCTGCCATACACCTTCACCAAATACGACAGGAATGTCTAACTTCTTGCCCAAATCTGCTTAAAATCAGAGCCTGGGAGGAAGGTGCTACAGTGTCAGATTTTTGGTCTTGCCTTTTAAAAATCTATTTTTAGAAAGATTTGTTTGTTTGTAAAATGGTGGCTGAAAGTGACAAATATTAGAAATGAGCAGATAATATCATTGTATATAGTCAGAAAAAATGCTAATGACTTTGTGATGCATGGAGTAATCTGCTAATGTTGGATGATGATGTCACCCATCCTGCTTGTAAATTCCCTTTCTAGGGAATAGTAATTACTGGCCTTTCTCGGTCAGTTGCTATGTAGCAGGATCTGTTCTAGGTATCCTCATGTTAAATAATTTATCCCTCATAACAGCCTCAAAAGATAATATCACTGTCCCTATTCTCTAAATGAAGAAAATAAAGCCCAGAGCGGTTGAGTAACTTGAGGAGTGTTGCAGAGATCACAAGTAGGAGATCTGCACCGGGCAGCCTGGCCTCTGGCGCTCTGCCCCACCTACCAGGCTCCTGCACCTCCCACCCAGTCCTCCCAGTTAGTACTCTGACCTCACTTCTTCCAGCACTCAAGGCAGTCTAGGGGTGTCTGCATATTAAATACACTTAAGGATAAGTGAATAAATTAGTGAAAGTAACTTGTAGCAGCAATCTTTTCCTCTTAAGAACACAATCTTTTCCTCTTAAGAACACAATCAAAGTAAGTAAATTAAAGAAACCAAAGCCTTTCAATGTTTTATTGAAACTTGGCCTTCTTGCTGCAGTACCTTGAGGCTTGTGCCACCTTTTCTTCCTAGCACATTTATACCTTTTCCTAGTCTGATACTATTTTCTTCTCAGCATCCTCTTTCCTTGCTTTCCTACCTTGAGTTCTTCCTAAGCTCTGTCATAAAAATATGAAAACGGCATTTCAGTTTAACTTGGTTTTCATTACATGGTTTTGCTTATTACATGGATCAAATCAAGTTCCAGAAACATAATTACGTTGGGAAAGGCTGCTTGCCAGTCATGAAGTCAGCACAAAAGGCCGGAGTTAGTACATGTGACAAGTTTTCAGGGATGTTGTTTAAACTGTACCATCTCGCAGAGGAAGTAGAGAGAAGGCAGCTATTTTTCCACCTCGGAGACAGGGAAGCTCAGGAACAGAGACATGGCCCATCAGAGTCCTGCAGGCAGAGTTCAGGGGTCTCTTGCATCGGCTTTGGAAGGCGGACTGGAAACCGTCCTCTCCTGACTTCGGGCAGCCTCTGGTTTCCCTGGACGTTTTTGCCTCCCTCCAACTCCTGCAGCCACGTTTGTCCCAGGTGACAGCTGCGCGAGTGTGTGTTTTGGAAAAAGGGGAGCTCCATTCACGCCAGGACTCACTCGCTCATGCTGACTTTTTGCAGCCTGGCAGAAGCGGGAAGAGGGACCAGTCCAAAGCAGCAGTGGAGGGTCTGGAAACCTTTGGGTTGTCTTCTGCACTTAGGGCCTGAGCAGTCTCAGAAATAAAACTTGTCTGCCATTTGTCCGCAACCAGGGCCCACTCCACATAGCATGGGTCCCTTCCAGTCCCCCAGATGCTTAGGGTGGATCTGAAAATTACAAATTACACTGAAGAGGATCCAGTGAATTTCCAGTCTGGTCCACACCCCTCATTCCCGGAGTTGAGTGACTCAGGCCTTCAGCAGATAACTTGGCCCTAAATCACCCCCAAGGGAGGGTGTTCCCAGCTTGGGGCTCTGCCACCTGCAAGCAGGAGTCGATTCTAGGCCTCTGCACACCAGCCTTGACTGTCACCCTGAGATCTGCTGGGGGAACCAGCATTCTGCTAGTCTGTTTCCGTCTGGAATGTAGTGGCACCGGCACCACCCACAGACTTCTTACTGGGTCACAATGTCCTTAATCGCTTTCTCCGTTTAGCCAGTTTTTTATGTAATCACCAAAGTAGAAAAAAGAAAGTATGATAAGGAACATGGAATTTGGGGATGTCTCTACACAACCTGGACAAACTGAAAATCTCAGGCTTACTCAAGGATTCTTTCTGGCCTCCGTCCCTCATGCTGAGAACAACTGCCCAAAGGACCGTTCTACTGTTCTGAGTGCAGCAGAGGTGATAGCCCTGAGGGGTCTTCTGAAGCCCCGAGTCAAAGGTCTACGCAGTGACACAGCCATAGGCACCCAAGGATTGGCAGCGGCCTGTCTATAACCTGCCCACTTCACATCCCGGAGCTGATCACCCCCTTAATAAGTGGAGAGAGTGGCACACTGTTTAGCGGGTAGCATAACCTCATTTTCAATTCACACTTCACTGAATCCTAGTCTGTAGGGTCTGTTCCTCTGCTTTGCTCCTCAGTTTATATTCAAGGGCAAGTAGGCCCCACTAATTTCTGGCCTCCATCATTGAACTACATCCCATACTGGTGGCTCATATTCACACCCTTAAGGCCAGGAGGTCCCGATTACCTTTGCCCTAACACCGTAACCAGATGAATCCTAAAGATGGGCTGGAAGGGCAAAAGATTTTAAAAGTCACAGCACGGCCTGGAAGATGTGGGGAAAGTCAGGCAACCATTGCCTGACTCGTTCCAGTGGCAGGGGAAGTGGGCATGTGGGGGTTTTTGCTGGCTGTGTTCACAGGCCCAGCCATCTCTCCCATCAGCTAAGAGCTGCTCTGATCCACCGACCACATGCTAGCTATAGGAACAGACAAAAACAAAACCTTTCTTTGCCCTTTCAAATCATGAGGCCCGTTTCATCTTGGTTGTCTTGGTCTCTGAGAGGTTCATCTTACCTCAGGCTGTTGAGTAGGGTTTGGCCTTTGAGGCTTTAAAGGACATACGGTTAACACAGGTGATGAGTAACTAAAGAGACTCAGCATGTCTCCATCTTTTTGTTTGTCCACTTATGCTTTCTGGGAGCTTTCCATGTGCATAGCGCATGTTACAGCAGAGAACACAGCAGCTAAGGACAGGGCCTTCATGGAGCTGATAATGCAGAGTAGCAGGAGAAAGGATAACTAGTGAGTAACAAATTGCAGTGATGAGTGTTTTAATGAAAATATAACAGCATGATGTGAAAGCACCTGAGTTGAGGGCTGCTTGGTTCCTGAAGGGCCCACAAAGGGGGAGAGAGGAAAATATTTCTCAGCAAAGTATGAGGGGCCTCTCTGTTAAGGGGATTGAAATTCAAATTAGGCTGCTCTGTCCTTGCACACATGTGTGCGTGTGTATGTACATGTGTGTTTGTATGTATGTCTGAGCTGTAGTAGAGCACTCACCATCAGCCAAAGTTGTGTCTTCTCCCGAGATTTTAAAATATGCATCTTACTCTGTTCAGAATGCTATGACAAAATACCTTAGACTGTCATATATAAACCATAGACATTTTTCTCACATTTCTGGATCTAGGAAGTCAAAGTCAAGCACTAACAGATTCAGTTCTGATGAAGACTCCTTCCTTCTTGTTGGTAACATGAAACCCTCATGACTCTGCCACTGTCCAAAGTTTTCATATCCTAATACTGTACCATTGCAGTGGGGGTTGGGTTCCAGTGTAGGAATTTTGGAGGGACACTGACATGCAGACCACAGCAACACGTGTGGATTTGTCTCACTGGATAGCAAGGAAGTCAACCAGGGCTGGTTTACCTGTGGGCTTTTCAGAGAATGGAAGGAATTCAATGGAACATCGAAGCCCTCAATAGAGAATGAATGAAGATCCAGTTTGATATTTCCTACACCCTGTTCTTCCACCTCAGAGCCCAGCTGATGAGCTCACAGTTGAGCTTACTAGAGAAGGGAATGACAGGCAAAACAGGAGGAATTTCTCTCACTGAGGATCTCAGAGGCATAGCACTGTATGCAGCCTGACTGACCATGGTCATGTGGATATATTTGCAGTGTAGTAGATAATCATACTATTATTGTAAGTGTTTTAATGATGAAGTATGAAGCTGAGTAAGAAAGGGACATTGTGCTCAATCTTAGCTTCAGTGCTGAGGTCCCCGGGTATCCAGGGAAGTGTCAGCATCTGCCAGTCTTGCTGATCTGTGCAGTCAGCAGCGCTGTCATGCGGGAACCACTCTCCAAAATCAGAAGGCCAACAGGGACTGGGCCAGTGACCTTAGCAGAAGGTGGGAAGGTGCAGAGAGGAAGGTTCAGATGAAAGCAGGGCAGGTTGAAAGGACTCTCAAGCTTGAAGGTGAGCCCGCAGGTCAAATACAGAGATGAGAATTCTAGATTTGGGTTCAAGATTAAGTTCTGGCACTTATAGCCTATATGACATTGAACAAATTGCTTGATCTTGCTAATCAACTATATTCTTACCTGTGAGATAGGTACAGTAGTACTGCCCATATAATTATTATGAGGGCTAAAAGAGATAATAATGTGTAGAAGGCCCAGTATTCATTTAGTATCTGGCATGCAGTAAGTGGTCAGTAACTAGTGAGCAGAGGGCTCAACATGGGAACCCATTCCTTCTAACAGGCTGCACTGGCCTGGAAACAGGCTTATTAATGTAATGCGCTGCTTTGCTTTCCCAGGGAGTTACTCATGCATTAGAGAGGCCTCGGTTCTTCAGGCCTTCCAGGCCACAGAAGGCGGAAGACTCTATAGGAGCGAATGGCCTGAGGAGGCAGTGAGTCAGGTATTCTACCTGTGCAGCTGCACAGGACCCTATGCTCAGAAGGGTCCCTTGCTTGGCATAAGCTCTAAGGTTTGCATTGTGAAATTTGTAATAATTATATCGTTGAACTTGTGTTTTGTAAGCAAAGCCTGAGGGGTCATGTAAGTGAAGTCTACAACCCAAGGGACAATGCAACCTGCCTGCCTGTGAGTAGAGGAAACACATCGTGTGTGTATTCCTGCTGCCCATTTGTGTGCAGCATTCGTGACATGCCATGAGCCAGAGTTTGGTGTACCCGTGACCTTGGAAGTGCAGCCAGGCTCACTGTTAGTACAGGGTGCAGGTGCTTCACTCGGAGCGAGGTGAGCTAGTTCCTGCAGGGCCACTCTGCCGTGTGTCCCACTCAAACCAGAAATTGCTTTGAATGCAGAGGGAAGGTAATTGCTCCCCCACCCACCGTGGATCTGAGGATTGAACTCAGGGCCTTCACAGTGACCACATACCCAGCCCTTTTTATTTTTATGAAAGAGGATCTTGCTAAATTGTCCAGACTGGGTTTGAACTTGTAATCCTCCTGCCTCAGGCTCCCAGAGTGCTAGGATTACATGCATGGGCCACCATGCCCGGCTGCTACTTACATTCTGAGAAAAAAAATGACCAAGAAAGCTTGTCTTTCTTAGTTCCCTATATTAGAGAGCCACTTTCACTGAAAAATCATGATGCAGAAGTAAAGAAAATGATAGGTTGAATCATAGCTTTTTTCTTTCAGTCCTTCCTTGTTCACTATAAGCCAAAGGTAGAGAGTGTGTGTGGCAGGAAGTGAACTAAAAACAGCAGCACTGATTTTGTGCAGTCTCTCCACTGTTGTGGTAAGTATGAAGTACAGAGGCGTCTGCAAGCTATGAAATACAAACTAGAATTACAATGAATCTATATATAAGTTAAATGCTCTTATATTTGCATTTAAAGTAGATATTATAGACTATAGAGGGGAATGGTAAAATTCATGCTGATATTTTAAAATATTAATTTTTCTTTACTTAGAATGGCACATAAAAATATCATGGCAAATACTGTAGATGGACCATAAAAAATGCATGAAATGAAAAGCCTTTATTTTAGTACTTTTAAAAGCACTTACCTGCTTTTTTTATTTTTTATTTTTTACTTTTTTGCAGTACTGGGAAATGAATTCCAGCCCTTGTGCTTCCAAAGTAGGCACTTGAAATAATCCCCAGCCCCTCCTGCTTTTTTAAATTCTTTAAGTTTGCTGGTACATTTTAGATGTACATTATGATCATGTTCATCATTGAGATTTTATACCTATATACATCTTGGTTTTTGTTTTTTCCCATTTTCCTTCCTCCCCTTCCATTCTTCTGCCCCTCCCCATTTACAAAATCTTTGTTTCCATTTTTCTTTCTTTTCTCCTTTTTTCCTTTCACTTCTTTCCTTCCTCCAACCCTCCTCCTAGTTCCCCGTTCTCTTTGAACTTTTACTTCCTATTTCACAGTATCTATTAAACATTTTGGTCCTCATTTACACTTTCAGTTTCTCACACCATAGAGTTCAGTATTTACACATGCCTGTCCTATTAATTTCACTTAAGAGTATGGGCTCAAGGTGTATTCACTTACCTAAAATGTCTCTAGTTTATCATTCTGTATGGCTGATTAGTACTCTCTTTTGTAAAATGAAGCAATACAGAAAACCTCACATCCTCTTTATTTAGTCACCACTTGATGGACATTTGGGCTGTTTCCAAGAGTTAGCTATTACAAACTGTACCACTAACAACATGGGTACACATATATCTTTGTGGTATGATGCAGTTAACTCTTTTGGGAAGATACCTACCAGGGAAATATTTTGGTCAAATGGGACTGATTTCCACAGTGGTTGCCCTAGTCTACACTCCCACCAACAGTGGAGAGGGGTTTTATTTTTCACTTCATAGCCTCACCAACATTTGTTGTTGGTTGATGTCTTGATGGCAGCCATTCTTACTGTAGTGAGATGAAACCTTGGAATTGTTTCATCTGTACCTCTTTGTATGTTTCTTTGCCACTGCTGCTTCTTCATCTGATAAATGTCTGTTCATTTCAGATGTCCATGTTTGGATTGGGTCTTTAAATTTAGGGAGACCTGAATTTTTTTAAGTTCTTGAAGAATTTTAGACAGTAGACCCTTGTTTGCAGAATACCTGGTAAAAATGTTTTCCCACTCTATGGGTTCTGTCTTTATTCTGTTGGTTTCTGTTGCTGTGCAGAAGCTTTTTAATAAGATGAGATCCCAGTTGTTGATTCTTTCTGCTAGCTCCCATGCAACTGAGGTTTTGTTCATAAAGTTTTTTCCTATGCCAATGTCTTCAAGAGTTCTACCTATTTTCCAGCAGGTTTAGTGTTTCTGTTTTAATATTTGGATCTTTGATCCATTTCAATTTTTTTTTTTTTTTTTTTTGCTTTTTTTTGGAGACAGGGTCTCGCTTTGTAGTTCAGGCTGGCCCTGAGCTCACTATGGTGCCCAGGCAAGCCGCCGCGAATTCAGCAATCCTCCCGTCTCTGCCTCCTGAGTGCTGGGATTACAGGCGTGAGCCACCACGCCCAGCATTATATGTGGTTACCGGGGATTGAACTCAGGTCCTTGCGCTTGCAAGGCAGGCACCGGAACCACTGAGCTAACCCTCCGGCCCGATCCATTTCAATTTTAACTTAGTACATGGTGAGAGATATGATTCTAGTTTTAATCTTTGGCAGGTTGAAAGCCAATTTTTCCAGCAGTATTTATGGAAGAAAGAGTCTATCTTTCCTCCATTGCGTATATTTGGCTTTTTTGTCAAAGATAAGGTGGCTAATATGTCTGGAGTTGTTTCTGCATATTCTAATCTCTTCCATTGATCTTAGGGTTTGTTTCTTTGTCAGTACCATGCTGTTTTTAACATAGTAGCTTTGTAGTATAGTTTCAAGTTGGGAATTGTGATATCTCCCACTTTGTCTTTATTGCCTAGAACTGGTTTTGTTATTCTATGTTTATTATGGTCCAAATGAATTTTTTTGATTATTTTCTGCAGTTCTGTGAAATATGCTGCTGGAATTTCAGTCAGGATTGCAATGAAACTATACAGCAGTTTTGGAAATATAGCTATTTTCGCCATATTGATTCTTCCTACCCAGGAATAAGATATGTCTTTCTATTTTCTGATATCTTCTTCAATCTCTTTTTTCAGAGTGCTGTGGTTTTCAGAGTAGAGATCATTTACTTCTTTTGTTAGATTGATTCCTAGGTATCTCTCTGTCACTGTCTCTGTCTCTGTCTCTCTCTCTCAGATGCTATTGTAAAAGGAGATTTTGGAGGTTTTTTGCAGCTCTTCTCTCAATGATACAAGAAGGATTTTGATTTTTAAGTGTTAAGCTTATAACTAGTTACTGAATTTGGTTGTTAAGTCTAAAAGACTTCTGGTGCATTTTTGGGGGTCATCTATATAGAGTATCATGTCATCTGCAACTGATGACAATGTAACTTCTACCCCCATGAATGAATTGAAGAATTTATTCTTCAAAAATAAATAAATAAATAACTGACGAACCTTTAGCCAACATTATCAAAAAAAATGGAAAGAGCCAGGCATGGTGGCTCACACCTGTAATCCCAGCACTCGGGAGGCAGAGACAGGAGGATTGCTGAGTTTGAAGCTTGCCTGGGCTACATAGTGAGCTCAGAGCTAGCCTGAACTACAAAGTGAGACCCTGTCTCAAAAAAAAAAAAAAATGGAAAGAGATTGATTCATTTATGTGCAAATGGATACACCTGGAGGACACACTAATAGGTGAAATAAATAGATCACAGATAGGCAAATACTCTTTGATATGATTACCTGTAGGTGCAAATGAGCCCTAGAAAGTATGACAGTTTTTGTAGAATGGGAAATCTCCAAAGGAAATTTGGTGTGGGAATGTAATGAGGGGAAGGAATAAATAAAGGAATAAAGGAATGTGGGTGGGTTGGGATATGGGTAAAAATGAGAATTAATTTGTGTCATACATTGGTACAAATTCCCCCATGTTATGTGTGATTGTGAGATGCATATAAATTGTACCAATAAAGAATTCAATTTAGGGGGCCGGAGGGTTAGCTCAGTGGTTCCAGCGCCTGCCTCGCAAGCACAAGGACCTGAGTTCGATCCCCGGTTACCACATATAATGCTGGGCTTGGAGACACGCCCACCAACAATCAACACCGCATACCACAATGCCGGACGTGGTGGCTCACGCCTGTAATCCCAGCACTCGGGAGGCAGAGACAGGAGGATTGCTGAGTTCCCGGAGGCTTGCCTGGGCACCATAGTGAGCTCAGGGCCAGCCTGAACTACAAAGTGAGACCCTG
>PVIC010042326.1:0-15860 GCA_004025085.1 Thryonomys swinderianus
AAAGAAAGAAAGAAAGAAAGAAAGAAAGAAAGAAAGAAAGAAAGAAAGAAAGAAAGAAAGAAAGAAAGAAAGAAAGAAAGAAAGAGAAAGAAAGCACATTCATAAGGGGGTGGAGGATTGTAGGGTGGGTAGGGATATGGGTAAAAATGAGAATTAACTCATGTCATATACTGGAACAAATTCCTCAGTGTTGAGTGTGATTGTGAGCTGTACATAAAATGTACCAATAAGTAATTTAATTTTAAAAAGTGGATACTTGAGAAGAGAGGTGATGAGTTACTTTAATATAATTTAAATGATATTTTAGTGTAAGTGATTTGGGGTATATTTTATACACACATAATGATGGAAAAAAATTAAAAATTTTTATCAGTGCATGACATGACTCAATTCTCAATTTTTTCCATTTCCCTACCCATCCTACGACCCCCTGCAAACATAATATGTAGTAATATATAATATATTATTATATATTATATATGTATATATGTATGTAATAATATATATATATATGGTTTGTTCCCTTTTATTTTCCCTTCAAGTTTTTTTGTGTTTTCTTTACTTATCCCTACCCCCTTTTCCCTTTGAATATATTCTATTTAAAAATATTTATCATACATTTTAGAATTCATTTACAACTTTGATTTCACATACCAGAGAAGAAATATGGTATTTACACATCTGTCCCTGTTTATTTCACTTGTGAGTATGTCATCAAGTATGTCCATTTTAGTATAATTGACTCAAATCTATCATTCTTTATGGATGAGCAATACTCCATTTTGGAGAAAGATCACATTTTCTTTATCCAGTCTCCAGTTGACGGGCATTTGGGCTGTTTCCAAGATTTAGTTATCACAAACTGAGGTGTTGTAAATATAGATGCATATAGATTGCTGTGATACAAATCTTTTAATTCTTTAGTGTATATCAGCAGAGACATACAGGGGCAAATGAGAATCTCCACACTGATCCTCACAGTGGTGGTACCAGTCTACATACCTATCAACAGTGGAAAAGGGCTTATTTCTTGCTACTGCCACTCCAGCATTTGTTCCTGATTGATTTCTTGAAAGCCATTCTTCATGGAGTGAGTTGGAATCTCAGTGTTGTTTACATCTGCATCTCTGGAATAACCAGTGATACTGAACATTACTTCGTGTGTTTCGTGGCTGTTTTCACTTCTTCATCTGATAAAGGTCTATATAATACAGATTGTACTTATCTTTTGCATACATTTTGAAAACTTTTAATATTGAAGGGGTTTTCTAATTAAATAATTAAATGTAATACAATGAATACTCCTATTTTATGGGTTCTGTATTTTTTATTTCCTTACTTTGTTAAAATGCTCTTTTAACCCCATTTCAAGGCTTTGAGGTCACTTGAGGATATGAATATATGCATGGCAGAAAGTTTGCATTTTCCAGAAAAAGCTGAGGTTGAACAAAGCAGCACCTTGGCTTCCTGTTTCTGTCATGTCTCAGCAATGCCTCCTTTGTGATCTAGTTTGCACCAATTTTTCTACATTTCTATTCATTTTACCAGTAACTTCATTTTTCAAAAGTCTCACAAGTGGAATTGAAAAGCTGTTTAGTTTTTTTTTTAATCAAGAGGGTTATGATATCCCTAAATGAGTGATTATGAATGTCAGGTAAGTTTGTTCCAGACAAGAGCTCAAGAGCTGCTGGCTCTGAATTCAATGTTAATAGATCAATAACATATTGAAAATGGTAGAAACATATGAAACAATATATGTGGATCTGCTGGTGAAAATGTAGAGAGATGTTCTTGCATAACTTACTGGATCTTTAATAGAGTAACAATTCAATATTTATAATTCAGTGTTTCAGACAACTTGAAGAACATTGGTATGAAAATAACAATATATGGGTTGTGATTTTAAAGTCCAGTGACTTACATTGAAATTAGTGTACCTTATGCAATTTTCTGAGCAAGAAGTTTTGAAGGAGCATCATCTGATATATCTTTGTCCAGTTTTAGAAAGGAAAAAAAAAGGTTTTAGTTCACATTATATTTATCATTTATCTGCTTTGATCTTCTTTGGATTTTAATTTTTTGTCATAAGACATTTTATACAAAGAAATGGGTGGATGTCATTAATTCCATTAAAATTATTTGTAGTTTTAATTTCTAGAATGAGTTTTATAATAGAATATAAATTAATTATCACTTTGAATGAGAAAGGTATTTATTTCCGTTCCACTTTCTAACATACTTTAGTCTTATGTTAAGGGGAGAAGTTTTTGCTTAATTGTAGAGATTTTTAGGAAATCACAGTGTAATAAGACAAAAAAAACTTACATCTGTATTGAAAGCTAATGTTATTTTTACTGCTCCTTTTCCTTACCTGTATGCTTTGTTTGAGGTAAAACCTACCTTATGTCTATGTCTTACTATTAAGAAAGATACTAATTATTATTAAGAAAGATACTCTCAAAATTCTATATGACACATTGCATTCAGTAATGAAGATTTTCTGAAATACAGACTTTAAAAATTCTTCATTAGCTTTGCTTTGGTGACTGAATCTATCCAGCGATCAATTAAAAAAAAAAACAGGTTTCTGGTGCTATAAATGGTTGGTCGCTTAAGATCTAAAAGCAGATTTCTATTTCTAGAGCTACATATGAAGTCAGATTTTACACTTTCTTTATTGGTACCTAAAGATTGGTTTGTAATTTACTGATAGCTTTGTTGTCTTGCATTAGATTTCTGGAAAGAGTGAATAAGGATATGTCATCATAATGTCTCTAATATTTCAGAGGCCATTTCTTTATTCAATATTATTTTTTGTCATTGTAACATTGTAAAAGTCTGGACAAAAAGTCATAGAAAAAGTGCTGATGTGGCTGGAATCTGAGTGTATCAATGGTGCACTGTTACATTCATGTGGTGAGTGAGCTACTGATCCTTTGACTCCTATATTCTGATCAAACAGAAGTTGCTTAAGTCTTTGAACCAGCAAAGATATTCGTGCTTTCACATTTTCTTCTAGAGAAAAATTCAGCGAGTTAATATTTATTTATAATTTCAAGTTCAATAGTGAATTGAACTGTACTGTGATTTAGAAATCTTTGCTAATGATTAGAGGTTAGGATTTTATACTTCAAATTTTTGATTTGTCATAAAAATGCTACTGGGGCAGTACATGGCTATTTTTATAATTTTTTATGAATACATCTCAGGATACTAAATTATTTGTAATAATTTAGAAAGGAAATATTATATTTTATAGTTGTCTTTTGCATCCACAGATCACACTGAAATAAAGCTTATGTACTGCCTTTTGGGGCATTTATGGACAGTTGTCATAATTGGTAAATTCATTATGCCCAAGTAGTTTAAAATGTTAAAGTAAGAACAGAATTATTTATGAAAGATACTAGGCAGACTGGAAAGCATTTGTAAGTATGGAAAGCTATGAATATTTAAACAATGATTATTTTGTCTTTCTCTGTTAGAGTGATATATACATTTAACATGCTTGCTATTTTGTCTTCCAAATATATCCCCAGTGAGTTGTGATGAACTCTTTTGCTGATACTGTTGTGTGTTCCTTCATGATGAGGTTTGATGAGAAAGAGCACAAGGGAAGTTGAGGCTTTAACATTAAGCTTCAAAATCTTACTGTGTTTTTTATTTCTATGATAAAAAACTTAATACCAGGTCATCTATAAAATGTCCAGATTTATTTAGCTTACATTTCTGAATGCTAAGCAGTTCAAGATCATGACTCCGGAATCTGGAGAAGGCCATCTTGCTGTATCTCTGCAAGTCAGAGGGAATGCAATAACGAGAAATTAAACATGTTAACTTAGATCTCTCTCATCTTATAGAGCTACGAATACAAAGGCACCATCTACAAATATCATTAACATCTGACTTTGTGTACTTTTAAAATATAGGCATCTTTGAAAGATGTACTGAAGCTATAGCAGTACCTGAAGACTTTTTAAATATTTAATTTCAATTTTGCTAAGTAATGATTTTTTTCAATACATGGCTCTGAAGCAAGGGGTGATATTCAATTGAGAATCATTTCCACACCTATTTGTGGATAAGTTCCCCAGGCAGAACTCAAATTTGTGAACTTCTAATCTCGACCTCCCAAGTTAAAGGATTGCAGACATATGACACAGTGCATGGACAGGAGACTTGTAACCTCCAACTTATAGCTGCAACTTTGACACTCGATTTTTTAAGTTCGATGGCTTCACTTTCAGGGTTATGTATCTTTTAGCTACTTCTTTGCAAGAATGTCCATAGATTTACCCTGTCTTTCTGAAGAGTGTTTTTATCATTTCTTAGCATCTTTGTGCATGTTTTTAACTTCAATCAGGAAATTCTTTGAGGATATTGTGATGAGTTGTTTCCTTGAGTATTTCAACAACCTCTCAAGAAGGGTTGTTTTGTGACCACACATAGAACTCTTGTTATAGTTCATTTTTATTGATAGTAATACTCCTTAGCTCCAAAATATAATTTATTAAGAATTTTTCTCTTTACCTATCACTTGCAAATACAGAGCTAAGGTTATTCTTTTTTTGTTTTTATTTTCAGTTAAACCTCAAACACCAGTAGCAGTAGCTTTATAATGAGTATCGTACAAAAAATGAATTAGACAATTTCATTGCTATAAATTTTAAATCTCTTAATTTTCATCACTGATAAACAGAGAGACATTGTACCTAATCTAGATGCTTAAAAGTCCCTAAGATAACAGGTGTGTGCATATGTGTGTGTAGTTATGGGGGCAGGTGTGTGTGTGTGTGTGTGTGTGTGTGTGTGTGTGTGTGTGTGTGATGTTAAGCAATAGAAGAGAGCCTTGTCAGGGGAGAAATTCTGTTCACTGCTTGACAAAATTAACTACTTTTAATTTCTTTCTGCATAAAATTAAATTGATTAAAGGACTTATAATGTATTTCATTGAATTATTTTAAAGAGTAAGCTCATTAATTCAGGCGAAGCCTTTAGACAATTACCTAGTATTCAAATACTTATTTAGCGCTGGTTAAAATTGTTGCTGTCTCTGTTAAAATGTTCTTGCAAGGAAATAGACCCCCTTTGGATTTACCATGCAGCACAGTTTGATAACTTTGTACATACATAAAATAGGGTAGGAAGATGATCACTGGAAATAATTTTATTAGAATATATAATCAGTTCTATGCTTATGTCACTGTATTACAGAGGCACTGAATTCTTTTTTCCAAATCTTCCAAATGCTTCTTCTTTCTCATTGGAATAAACCATAATTACAAAAATATTGATGTGTCAAAATCTGCTCCCATAGGTTAGCACTTTTTAATTTGGTTGCTCATATTAGTCATTGATAGATTAAATCTAGTACTTATTTGGCTTGGGAAGCTAGAATAAATGTAATATATTTGGAAGTAGGAGACAAATGAAAGCTAAATATTCACAACATGTTAGCTTTCTGTGTCAATATGCAAATGCCAATCAAATTACCTAAGTCAGGACCTCTTCTCAGAACATTCACGAGATACATGCACAGAAATCCAGTCCCCCATCACGCACTCAGTGGATAACACTGCCAGCCACAGTTTGTCCTTCACTAGGGGACAAGACAGCTTAGGATCCTGCAGAGTAGGTTCTTAGTGAAAGCTGGTCACATAAGTGAATACATGATTTTCCATCATGAAGAAATCATATTTTTAAAGAAATTTGCCTTTCTACATAAGAAGGTGAGGATGTAATAGTATCTTACTCTTTTTTGCCTTACATTGACAATCTGAGGTTTATAGGTCACATAAAGACTGTTAGATATCAGGCTTCTGTTAATCCATCTATTATCCTAATTGCTCACTTCTCTGCTTTATTACTGGCTTACTTTATAGCAACAGAAATCAAGTACCAAAAATCTTCTCAGAAAGTCTTCACATCAGCTTAAGGATTTTGCCACTATGGATGGCTTTTCTCTCACATCTCAGGTTATTTTTATTCATTAATTATTTGTAGATTATCACTCTACATGATGATCGTAGTAGATTATCACTCTACATGATGATTGTATTTACCATTGAGAATTTGTACCTGTACATGACATATCTTGGTTCTTGTATATTCCTCTTTTCCCTCCTCTCCACCTATCCCTTTTTACAAACACACTGTTTCTATTTCTTCCTTCTTTTATTTTTCTTGTTTTTTCCTTTCCCCACCCTTCCTTACTTCCACTTGTCTTTTTTTCTTCCTATTTCACATTTTCTGTTGTATATTTCAGTCTTCCTTTACACTTTAAGATTCTCACACCAGAGAAATTCTTCAGTTTTTATATATGTGTGTGCTATTTATCTCTCTGTGATGTTCCTCATCTTATTCCTTTGGTAAGATAAAAAATTAATCTCAGCCCATCATCTTACAAAGGCCCTATTGCTAAACATTACATTCAGATTAATGCCTTTATATATATTTTTTTCCTGGCAATGGGGAACAAATCCGGGCCCTTGTGCTTGGGAGGTAAGCATGGTATCAACTGAGCTAAATCCTTAGCCCAGTGCTTAACATATGAAGTTAAGGAGTTGAGTGCTACCACCATATTCAAACCATAGTAAAGATATTGTAAAATTCTGCTTGACTTCTAGCTGACATTGTAGGTTAGGCACAATAGGTAACCTACATGTTAGGAATAATAAATTCATCTTGCTCCTCTAGTATATTATGTCTGCAAATGTCTTGCTATACAGTTAGTGTGAAGGTAAAAGGGAAACAAGATACAGTGGTGTGCTCTGGCTGTCCCACCAACCCAGAGACTGAGGCCAGAGAATTGTTGAAAGTTTGAGCCAGACTGAGCTACACATTAGGAGACTGTCTCAACAGTCCCCCCCAAAAAAAGAAAAGAAAACCCCAAAAGATAAAAGGAAATAACATACAGGAAGTTGTTATGGTTTATATCTAGATGTCTCCCAGAGCCTCATAGACTTATAAGTTGGACTTTGGCGAGGTGATTATATTCCTGGTCTTATAGCTGACTTGCTCTGAGGTGGTAGGACCTGGGTGGCACAAACACATCTCTGGAGACAGTTCCTGGAAAGGTTTATCTGCCTTCTCTGCCCCTCCCTTCACAAATTTGGCTTCCCTGCAGCCCTGGCAGGAGGAGACCCTCTTATGGCATCTTGCCTTGAAATTAGCTGACTGGAGACTGGAGAGCTCCACAAACCATCAGCCGAACAGCACTCACCCCTCCCTGCAGCTGTGCGGTACTGGATATTTTGTCCCAGTGACAGGAAACATTACTAAGACAAAAAGACTTACAGAAGTGCCTGGGACACGATTAATACAAATAAACTTTAGATAGCATTGTAATTATAATATTATAGTTACATACATATTTTATTCATA
Organism: Thryonomys swinderianus; assembly: GCA_004025085.1. Classification (NCBI taxonomy): domain Eukaryota; kingdom Metazoa; phylum Chordata; class Mammalia; order Rodentia; family Thryonomyidae; genus Thryonomys; species Thryonomys swinderianus. Next base: position 7,384 of record PVIC010042326.1, read on the forward strand.
TTCAAGCCTTAGTCATTTTTCTATAATTACTTTTATAGAATGCAGATGTGAAGGAGGCAATCTTCTCTAAATTATAACACACAGTTTTGTTTCTTGAAGTGTAAAAATATGATATAAGAGGGACAAGGAGATTGAAAACTGTTTCAAGAGCTACTCTAATTCTTCTCTAAACATATCATTTTGAAAAGATAAAAGTCTTATTTCCCATAGTCATCCTTAATACCAAAGGAATACAAAGGATAAAGGAAGTTATGTAGTTTAAAATGGAGAAGCATCACCCGTGCCTCACTTGGTTTACTTAAATCAGGAGGCATTATCTTCTTTCTTTAGTATGTTTAAACAACAGGATGTGCCATCAACCTGGAAATAAAGACTACTAAGTTGTAGACAAATGAAGAAGAACAACCCAGATGCAAGTGACAGTGCTATACCTCCCTCACAGATTCCTACCTGCTTCGTGCCTGCTAGAGAACATTAGTATTATGTGAAGCATGCACGAATACACACACACACACACACACACACACAGAAATGACTGTAAGTCTTTGCTATATTTCCCCTATCATTAAGAATAAAATATGGGGGCTGGAGATTTAGCTCAGTGGTTCCAGTGCCTGCCTCACAAGAGCAAGGTCCTGAGTTCGATACCGGTACCCACATACAATGGGGTGTGGTGACTCACACCCACCAGCAATCAGTACCACGTGCCACAGTGTCAGGTGTGGTGGCTCACGCCTGTAATCCCAGCACTCGGGAGGCAGAGACAGGAGCATTGCTGAGTTCCAGGCTTGCCTGGGCCACATAGTGAGATCAGGGCAGCCTGAAAGACAAAATAGGACTCTGTCTCAAAAAAAAAAAATATGGAAAGTGACTACTATAGCACTAGTTTTTGTTCATGACTGGGTAATTTTGAGGTTGAAAGCATGAATGAAATCCAAGGAAGATCCGCAAGTCTCTGTGAGTCCTAAACATGATTTGGTACTTAGGACGAGCAACAAAATGAGCCCAGGGATAAAGTAAAAATGTGAACTCCTTGCTAAAAACACTCATTAAAAACTTCACATGACAAACAGAACTTTGAACCAAGGCTATGTGATTTCTCAGAACACAGTCACTTTGTAGACATATGTCTATTTCATTGACAATTTGGATGCCATATTGAAAATATTTTATGCATAATAGTCACATAATAATATACAGATTTATGAAAGATGAAAAATGGTATGTAGGTTTACACTATTAAAAAGTTAATAATGTTTAAAGTTGAATGTAAAAGTTTTATGCTTATTGTTTATTTGTATATGATTTGTTAAAAATTTAAGAGTAATTGAAAAAAATGAAAGTGAAAGATTTTGTATTTATCAAAATTAGCTCAATATTAATAAGTTTACCTAGGGCCGGAGGGTTAGTTCAGTGGTTCCGGCGCCTGCCTCGCAAGCGGAAGGTCCTGAGTTCGATCCCCGGTAACCACATATAATGCTGGGTGTGGAGACACGCCCACCAACAATGAACACCACATACCACAATGCCGGACGTGGTGGCTCACGCCTGTCATCCCAGCACTCAGGAGGCAGAGACAGGAGGATTGCTGAGTTCGCAGTGGCTTGCCTGGGCACCATAGTGAGCTCAGGGCCAGCCTGAACTACAAAGCGAGACCCTGTCTCAAAAAAAAAAAAAAAAAAAAAAAAAAGGAGGGCATTATGCTAAGTTAAATAAGCCAAGCACAGTCAAAAGATATTCCATGATCCTATTTGTAATATGGTAGTATGCAATACGAAAAACATCCATGCCATCAAAGGAGAGTTGCAAGGTCATTGCCACAGGCGTGATAATTAGGGAAATGTTGGTTAGAGTTCACAGCTGAAGTTGTAATAAGAGTAAATTCTGACATCCTAATGTGTGGCATAATGACTTTAGTTAGTAAGATGTGTTATTAACTTGACATTTTGTTAGGTGAATGTGATAACCACTACACTATGGAAACTCATTTGACATTTGGCAAGAGTATATTTTAAGTATTCTTAAAATGCCCCCGCATATGCAATGAGACAAAATATGAAGTTGTTAATAATATGTTCAGTACTTTGACTGTGAAAATTATATATATATATATATATATATATATATATATATATATATATATACACACATTATGTTGCATACTTTGACAACATCATACATATCATTTTATTTTATACATATATTCAGAAAAGTGTCTCTGGCAAGTGTGGGGTTTTGGCTCATGTAAGATTGAAGTCACATTTAGACTGGATCTTGAGAATGCTGACCATAGTCACCCTTGTGTCCCTTCTTCATCAGGAACTTCTAAAGGAAAAACTCCCCATATCAAATTCTGTGATGTTACCAGTTAGCTAAGAATTCTTGCGCAATTTATATAGATATCCAAAATTAGTGTTTACAGCCCTGGGCTTTGATTGCTAACTGCTGTCAGCTCTTTTGGTGTTAATGGCCAAAGTTGCCTTTGGGAGCAAGCATCTTATGGAGACTTTGTGATCCCTTTCTAGGTACCTGAACCAGGAAAGGTTGGAGGTTGTTTTCCCCTGCTGCTAGCCACTTTTAGGGTTTCTAGCTCTCCTGTTGGACATTTTTAGTACCATCAGCCTTTATTACCAGTTCCTAGTGTACCAAAACATCTCACTAGATTCATAATATCATGAATAGCCAGGAATTTGGTCTTGAAGAAAATATATTGATTCTTATGCTGCAGGCACAAAAGGACTATTTTCATGGTATGAATAGATTCAGGACATCAGGAAGTTGCTTAGAAAGGAAGAAAAAAAGATGGGTTCATGCATGTGCAATGGTAAACCTTGTGTTCATGGGAGCTAAGGGGCCTGTGTTGGACCTGAATAACAATTCTGCAGAAGGTCATATTTATCAAGAAAGGGTACAGGGCAGTCACCTAAGTTAAGTCTCCAAAATCAAGCATCTCTCTGAGTGCAATAGCATGCCTGGTGCTGCCCAGCTGCCTCCCAGTCATTTGGAGGAAAGTACAGAATAAAAGTACCTTTTGACAAGAGTTCACTTTATTCTCCTCTCTGAGTAATGAGGAGTAAAGAAACAATGTGATGGCAATACAAAAAAAAAAAGGGGGGGGGACAAAGCTTATGTATTCAGGAGGGTGGGAGTCTGTGGGGGTTGGTAGGAGAATGGGAAAAAATGAAAATTAAATTGTGCCATATACTGGTACAAATTCCCAATATTAAGTGTGATAACAATGTGTATATACAATGTACCATGAAGATAAATTTTTAAAAAGTGTAAGAGAGAGACACAAAACCCAAGACAACCATTTGATTTTTTCTTTTTTTGGTTTTAACAGTTTGCCAAGCAAAATATTCAGATACTCATCAATACACGGTTTTTGTTTGTGTTGTTGAGTTTAGTAGGGTTTTTTCCTCCCAAAGAATATCAGTGACCTCCATGAAGTGGCATTTCGCTGTAGTATCCATGGACTACAAAATTAATGTCCATTATGCCGCAGGAAGTGTTTCATTTTCTGTCATTTGATAATGCTTGTTTACACAGTGTACCCACATTAATTACTCATGGCTTGATGCCCTTTGCTCTTTCCCTGTTGTGCTTTCTTTTGATGTCAAGTAACTACCAGTGATTGTTGCCTGAGGGTATTAACACTGAAAAGTGTTAGAGAGTTGGAAATGTTTTACAGTTCTGTGATGGACTTGCAGTGTACATCCATTTCATTTTAATTTTACTTTTAAACAATTTTTAAAAACCAGCTGTTGTAATGATGATAAATCTTCATGCTTTTTATATAATATTTCAGCAACAACAGACCTTTTAAGAGACTTCCATGAAGCTGTTGATACAAGTAAGTCTTGAATTTTATTTATCAATTTCAAATGATCATTCATTTCAGATAGCTGCATGATTGTTAAAGAAAATTAATTACACATATTTAAATCCACTGAACTCAGACGAACCTCGGCTCTCACAGTCGCTAGAGATTTAAAGGTCAGAGCTGCTGTCTGTCGTGTGCACCCATGAGCTGAATCACTTCGCTGTTTTCCATAATTTTGGCTGTAGTAATTATGAGCTCCTGCTGAGTAAAGGGCAGAGCAGAACTTCTGATACATCAGGTACACACTGACATTATATAGCACTCTAACGAAAGTACCTTTTAACCTTATTTGTTTTTAACTTGACTGAGTGTGCATATGCTTTTTGCATAAGGGATCATAAGCATATTTGTGGCTATAATGAATTGTTTCCCCCTTTTGTCTCTTCATCTTTCTAGTCGTATTGACTCAAATACAAATTAATTACTACAATACATTTAATCTTTATTTTCTCAGTGGAAATTTTTCATATCCTGATTTAATTATTTAAAAACAAAGAAGTTTGTTATTTTGTTTATTTGGTCTTTCGTGTGTGTGTGCGTGTGTGTGTGTATGCGTGTGTGTATGTGGCTTTTGTTTTGGAGAAAATCATATCATGAAATCCAATTGGTCCAGAACACATTTTTTTCTTAAGAAACTTATGTATAGAAGCTTATATCAGTCAAAGAAATTATATGACATCAAAGAAAGATGAGAGTCTAGTGAAATATCACAAACAGTATGTAACCCAGAAATGTACGTGTTTCTGCTCTGTATTTAAGACACAGTTATAACAAAGAATTAAGATTATTTAAACATCATCAGTTTGCAAAATGCGATTGTATGTTTCCATTATAATTGAACTCTTTTTCTTTATTCTTTCTATGGCTGCTCTTTGTTTACTGTTTGGATATAGCACATAATATATAAAATCTGGTAAGCTATAGTTCTTGTTATACCAAATTTAGTTTCTTTTAATCTAATTCTTTATGCTAAACGATATAAAGTAACAAACTAAATAGAAAAAAGGCAAGTTAAAGTAGCAGAGAATAATCCCTCTAAATATAAATAGATCCACAGGTATTGCCAATTTCAAATCTTGAATTCCCCCCTTAAGCACATACCACTTATTTTTATTTCATTCAAAGGCCCTCACACAGCAGGAGCTCTGATATATTCAAATGGAATTTCATGAAAAATCATACTTTTTACCTTTTCTCTACTACAGGAAGGCATCCCCAGAAGGATATCTGGTGTGTACATTAAGAGTTTATAAACTGATTATTCTGAACTACAAATATATTTTTCCATGGTGAAAGAGGGTAAAGTAGATGGCTTATCAATTTTATTAGAGCAAAACTTGAAGAGGAACTTGTTTTAATACTTTAGTTTTGTAATCTTAAAAGTACTTGGACATCAGAGTCTGCCTTTATCATTTACACAAATAGAGATTTCAGAGGCATTATTTCCTTCTTTTTACACCATGTCAGCTCAGTATCACTATAGAAATTTTAATATGATCTGAGTTTTAAAAAGAAATTTCAAAGGAATTTAATATTCATATAGTATCTAAGCAACAATCTTTCTATTAATTTCATTGATAGCATTAACTGTCATATATGTATATATTTAAATAAAACAACAAATGTGGGAGTTTTTTAACCTGTTTTGAAAGTTCTAAAAATGGAAGCATATTTTGTATGTTTTTCAATGACTTTATTCTTTCGAATGACATTATATTTGATATAACATTTACAAGTTGCAACTTATTCATGCTCAATGACAAATATCCCACTCAATAACAAAACTAAATTAGTTATATTAGTTATTAACAGCAATTGGTGTATATTTTTCAATATTTTCCAATTAAATTTCATCATCTTTCATATTTGCCCTTACTGTGAGTTATTTTATTCAAGTTGTCTAGAAAACAGAGGCTAAAGAAATGGGCATATGCTAATGCACCATTGAGAAACAACAGTCTTACAAGTGAAGGTGGAAAAAGTGAAGCAAAAAGAAGATAAAATAATTACAGAATAGTATGCTTACCTAGGGGTTACAAAAATAACACAAAAACACAATCAGAAAATGGATATGTGGCCTAATTGGCTTCAGGAGAACCCACAGGTGAGAGCTGTGTCCCTCACCCCTCCTCCAACAACAGAAGGGGTCGCATTTATCAGGTTAAGAGAAACATAATCTACATTTATTTGTTGTGGGTTTTGTAATCAAGAGTTACTATTGAATTACAGTAAATATATTTTGAAAAGTATTTAGGTATCATGAATTGTTCTGTTCCAAGTTAAACTATGCTATCAATAGTCATTATCAATGTTTAATTTTAAATCATCACATAAATCTTTGTTTTCTTTAAATTTTGTCAGGATGGGTTTGGAAGATTTGACTGTTGTAATTCAGACCTGATTTCCCAAGCACCTCATCATCTGGTTTTCTTACTTTTCGGTGTTGGACTCGGAACTACTGGGCTGGTCTCCTCAGGTCAGTCAGAATACCAAATATGTTACATGCTTAGTGTGTACTCTTTGGTATAAAAAATTGTATCCAACAACTCTAGCATTTGTTTGTCTGTTAGGTTGTTGTCTTTTGCTTCTTTATATGATTTGTATTTGTTACTTCGGAGATGATGTCATGGAATTGAGAATATTTTCACAAAATGCTACCTTTTGTTTATTTAAATGAAGTAAATCATTGGTTGCACTCTTAGAAGTACAAAGATGGCTCTAAGGATGCCCACAGATAGGTGGAGAGAATACACAAAGTAGAGCATAAAATTTTAATCAGTTCTTTCTCTACAGGAACGTGGTGTTGGCTTTTAGGACAAAAGTATGAGGCTTACAATATTCAATAAAGGTGCTGTGATAATTCTCAGGTTAGCACATTTCATTTAGAGTTACAAGCATAGATTATCCATTTCTCATATGACTTTGTACAATATCAGATTACATATAAATAAAACTTTCTACATATATATTTAAAATGTTCATTATTTCATTTGTTCAGTATTCATCTTACATATAAGACACTGAGATTGGAGTCGCAGCAGTGAAGCAAATCACTGGGTTGAGAACTGTATACTGAAAGAAAGGAAACTAAAACAGAGAGAAAGTCAGCATCTCTGGGGCTAAGTCAGAGAAGGAAACCCTTTTGTCTTTACACAAAAAAGTCCCATGAATTGAAAGAATTGGAGAAAGGGTTCTAATATTTTTCTCTCACTTCTACTGGATATTTATTTCTCTTAGTGTACATGTGCACAGTAGGAATGAGACATATTTTTTTATCAGGAACAGTGATTGGGAATTCAAAATATTTTAAAAGAATTATTAGCATATCATAACATCAAAAGTTGATTCATTGTCAGCAGGTGCTACACATATTATCTTTTAATTTAACTGTGATCAAGTAAAGAAACACGTCAGGGAATGTACTTCTGTCATGATTTGCCTCTTTTCTATAGCAGAAAAATAATCAAGAGAAAATGGAATGTAAAAATGTTAATGCATAAAACCACCAGAGAATAAAGAAGTCATCTGGCAACTACTACAACTGAATGATAATGAATCAGGCAGGAGAAATACGAAATCAGCTCTATCAAATTACATTCATGTTAACACGAAGCTATTAGAAGAGTCACTTTAAATAATCATATAGTAATTTATATGTATCAGTTTTACAACATCTTTTTCATTTGGCATAGATAAATCTTAGATTTCAAGCAATGTCTTTTTCAAATACCATTTTAATTTTTGTCTATTGCATTTGTCTTTTAAGTGACAGAATTTGGATTATTTTTATTGTACTGACATCTGGTGGACTTGGATCTGATAGAACCAGAAAGAAAGCTGCGATGAGAAACATCCATCAAGGTCAACTGAATGAATGCACAGGAACTATCAGGTCACACGGTAAAGCAGACAAGAGTGAGAGCTTTAAGCTTTGCCATCATCATCTTGCTTCACTTCAAGTGAATCAGATTTTGAACACAGAGAAGCTGCTTTAATTCTTCCCACTTCAATACGTGTTCCTATGTTTATGAATTCTGAAAGGTGTAGCATATAGGAACTCATCACATGCAAGGCTTGCTACTGTTTTGTGTCTGTGATCTGAGAAAATGCTTATGATGGGGTCTCTTCCATTTTGATTTGGTCTCCTCACATATATATGAAGCAATTCATATGTGCAGGAAATGAATCTCAAACATTCTAAAATGACTAGATTTTCTTTGATCTAGCTCTTTTTTTACTTGATACATTTAATTAGCCAAAAACTATATAAAAATACTTTCCAGATAAGAAAAAAGTTCATTTTAGCCAGACTCTAGAGACTTACTTTACTTACATATTAGAATAGAGTCTATACTGTGAAATTTATCCTCGAAGATTTTATATTTAAAAAAGTTTTTGGGCCGGAGGGTTAGCTCAGTGGTTCTGGCGCCTGCCTCGCAAGCGTAAGGACCTGAGTTCGATCCCCGGTTACCACATATAATGCTGGGCGTGGTGGCTCACGCCTGTAATCCCAGCACTCGGGAGGCAGAGACGGGAGGATTGCTGAGTTCGCGGCGGCTTGCCTGGGCACCATAGTGAGCTCAGGGCCAGCCTG
>PVIC010042327.1:0-14299 GCA_004025085.1 Thryonomys swinderianus
GTCATGTGGAATTTCTATTTCCACACGGAGATCCATAGAGGATGTAAAAGTTCACATTCCCACCAACAATGTAAGACTGTCCCTCTTTGACTTCAGCCATGAGAAAATTTGTTATTGTTGAGTTATATCGTGATAGCTGTTCTTTCTGGTATAATGTAAAATGTTGGCATTGTTTAATTTGCATTTCTCTAAAGCTAGGAATCTTTGACATCTTTTCATATAGTTTTTGACTATTTGTATTTCTTCCTCTGAGAAGTACCTATGCATTTCATATGTCCATTTCATTAGCTGGGTCTTTTATATTAGGTGATGCATATTTTTGTGCTCCTCATATATTCCAAATATTATTCTTCTGTTACAAGAATAGTTTGAAAACATTCCCTTTCTCTCTGCTAACTGATTTCACTTCTGTGCAAAAGCTTTATGACTTGATGTGATCTAATTTCTTGATTCTTGTCATTATTTATTATACAATTATGGTTCTGTTTAGGAAATCTCTCTTACACCTGTGACAGCAAGTGTTTTACTTATTTTCTACTTCAATCAATTCTATTGTTCTATTTTAATATTTCATTGATTCATTTTATTTTATGATTAGTTTATTTTACTTTAGTTTTCCATTAATTTATTTTAGACATTGGTGAGTGATATCTTTCCTGTTTCAGTCTTCAGCTAAACACATACACCATCTTCCCAGTACCATTTTTGAACAGTACATATCGATTTGGAAGCACTCTGTTGACTTCAATTTCTTTGAAATCTTGAACACTAGGGGATATATCATTTTTAACAGTCTTGCAGAATTCATCAGTGATATGTTCATAAGGTTTTTGTCCTTGACTCTGTTAATACTGTGTATTACATTTATTGATTTACATATGGTGAACCACCTTTGCATCCTTGGATGAATCCAACTTGTTCTCAGTGTGTGATCAGCTTCGTCCTCTGTATTCTGTGTGCCACTATCTTACTGAGGATATTTGCACCTATCGTCATTAGAGAGATTGGTCTGTAGTTCTCTTTCTTGGTTAGGTCTTTCTCTGTTTTTGATAACAATAGATTAATAATAATAATAATATAGTTGCTTCTAAGAATGAATTTCTGGATTTTGTGTAGCCTTCAATATGATCAAAGAGTTTGAGAAGTTAGCTCTTCCCTAAAATTCTAATTCTAATTCTAGAATTAGCTCTTCCCTAAATTTCTTACAGAATTCAGCAGTGAAGACACCAGTACCAGGACATTTCATTGTTGGTAGGTGTTTTAGTTACATCTTAAATTTCACCGATTAATATTGAAGTGTTTAGAATTTTTATGTCTTCTTTATTCAACTTTGGAAATACATATGTGTCCCAGAATCTTCCCATTTCTTATGTTTTCCATCCTATTGTACAACAGGTTTTCAAGTAAGTGTTGGCTCTCCTCTGGATTTCTGCTGGATCTATTGTGGTTTCACTCTTTTCACACCTAATTGCATGGACTTCAGCCTTTTCCTTGCTTTTCAAAAAATAAGATGAGTTAAGGGTTTGTTGATTTTTTTTTCATTCTTTCAAAGAACTAACTTTCCCCTTCAATGATTTTTTCTATAGTTCTCTTAGTTTCCATTGCATTAATTTCTGATGTGATCCTTATAATTCCCTCCCTTATATGAGATTTGGGTTTAAGTTGAGCATAAGTTTATTTATTTGAATTTGCTCTGTTTTGCTTCTCTGCACGTTCACCTCCAGGAATTTTCATCCTAGCACTACTTTCATTATGTCTCAAAGATTCCTGTATGATATACTAACATTGTTATTTAATTGTAGGACCTACAATTCATCCCTTGGTTTCTTCTATGGCCTATTGATTGTTCAGGAAAGCATTACTTAATTTCCATATGTTTGTTAATTTCCTGAGTTTTCATTTTCTTTTTTTAAAATTGAATTCTTTATTGGTACAATTTGTGTACATCTCACAATTACGTATAACATTGGGGAATTTTTACCAGTATATGACACAAGTTAATTCTCATTTTTACCCATATCCCTACACACCCATATCTGCTCACCCCTTTTATACATACTCTTTTATTTTCTTTCTGTATCATATTTATTCCTTCCCCTCACTACATTCCTACACCAAATTTCCTATGGAAATTTCCCACTCTATAAAAGCTGTCATACTTTCTAGAGCTCATTTGCATCCACAGGTGTTCATGTCAAAGAGAAGATCTGGAATTTGCCTATCTGTGATCTACTGATTTCACTTATTAGTTTATCCTCCAGGTGTCTCCATTTGCACCTAAATGCATCAATCTTGTCATTCTTTATGGCAGAGTAATACTCCATTTTATTTTTTTAAAAAACACATCTTCTTTATCCACTCTCCAGTTGATGGGCATTTGGATTGTTTCCAAGTTTGAGCTATCACAAACTGAGCTGCTATGAATAAGGGTGTACTTCTGTCTTTCCAATATGATTTTTTAAATTCTTTTGGGTATATTTCTAGCAGGGGCTAGCAGGGTCAAATGGGACCCCTAGTCCTAGTTTTCTGAGAAATCTCCACACGGATCTCCACAATGGTTGCACAAGTCTGCAATCCCACCATCAGTGGAGAAGGGTTCCTTTCTCCCCACAGCCATGGCAGCATTTATTGTTGGTTGATTTTGTGATAGCAGCCATTCTTTGTGGAGTGAGATGAAATCTCAGTATTGTTTTCATTTGCATCTCTCAAACAACCAGTGATGTTGAACATTTCTTCGTATGCTTCTTGGCTGCTTTGACTTCTGCCTCTGAGAAGTGTCTGTTCATTTCAGATGCAATTCCAATTGAAATTCCAATGGTATACTTCACAGAGCTAGAGAAAATAATACAAAAATTCATCTGGAAACCCAAGAAACCTAGAATAGCAAAAGCAATTCTAAGCAACCATGACGTGGCAGGGGATATTACAATCCCCAATTTAAAACTCTATTATAAAGCTGCTGTGATAAAAACTGCATGGTCCTGGCAAAGTAACAGACCCAAGGACCAGTGGAATAGATTAGAAGACCCAGAAACAATTCCAGATACACTAAGCCACCTTATCTTTGACAAAGGAGCCAAACATCCCCAGTGGAAGAAAGACAGCCTCTTTAACAAATGTTGCTGGAAAAACTGGGCTTTAACCTGCCAAAAGTTAAAGCTAGACCTATCTCTTTCACCATGCACAAAACTAAACTCACAGTGGGGAATACAAGACTTAAACATTAAAACAGAAAGAATAAGCCTGCTGGAAAACAGGCTAGGTAAAACTCTTGGAGACATTGGCTTAGGCAGAGACTTTATGAATAAAACCTCTATAGCACAGGAACTAGCAGAAAGAATCAACAAATGGGATCTCATCCTACTGAAAAGCTTCTGCACAGCAAAAGAAGTCGCTGGCACTGCTAAAAGACAACCAACAACATGGGAAAAAGTCTTTACTAGCTGTTTATCAAAGGGCTATTATCTACAATATATAAAGAACTCAAACAGATCAGCCTCCCCAAGTTTAAAGACCCAATTCAAAAATGGGCATCTGAAATGAGATTTCATTTTCTATTGATCTCCATTTAATGGCACTACAGTTTACCATTATACAGAGGATAACTTGAAATTGTTTGCATGTACTTAAGCATGTTCTATGAGCTAACATGTGGTCTATTTTGGAGAATGATCCCTGTGTAGCTGACAAGAATGTGTATTCTGATTTTGTCAGATGCAATACAGTAAATCCTACAGAAAATTGGAATAAAAGGATTTATCTCAACCTAATAAAAGCTATGTATGAAAAAAAATGACAACTAGCCTATAGATAAATGGTCAAAAAGTGAAACTTCTAATACTAAAATCAGGAATAAGACAAAGATGTCCATTATTACCAGCTCTGTTGAATATAGCTTAGGATACATTAGCCATAAAAGGAGACCAAAAAAAAGAAATAAGATAGGAAAGGGAGAAGTTAAGCTGTCATTATTTGCTGATGATATGATACTCTATACAGGCGATCCCAAGAACTCAAAGGATTGCTTAACTTGATTGCCAGTTCCAGGATGGTAGCTAAGCAACAGGTCAACACTCAAAACTTAATAGCCTTCCTATGCACAAATAATAGATTTACTGAGAGATAAATAGAGGAAACAGTTACTTTCAAAATAGCAGCCAAAAAATGAAATATCTAGGAATCAATGTAATAAAGGAGGTAAAAGGCATCTACTTTGAAAACTACAGCACTCTGAAAAGAGAGATTGAAAAGAATGTCAGAAAATGGAGAGACATTCCTTGTTTCTGGCTAGAAAGAACCATTATTGCCACATGACCATAATCCCAAAATTGCTACACAGATTTAATACAATCTCAACTGAAATCCCAGAAGCATATTTCATACATCTAGGGAAAATAATGCAAAAATACTTCTGAAATCAGAAAAGATTTAGAAAGGCAAAAGCAATTGCAGGCAGCAAAGACATGATGGGGATATCATGATCCCCATCTTGCAACTATACCTCAAGGCCACAGGGATAACAACAACATGATACTGACAAATAAGTAGACCTGAAGATCAACTGGATGGTGTACAAGATGCAGAAACAACTCCCAGACATACTAAGTCATCTCCATTTTTTTTTTTTTAGACAGGGTCTTGCTTTGTAGTTCAGGCTGCCCTTGAGCTCACTTTGTAGCCCAGGCAAGCATGGAACTCAGCGATCCTCCTGCCTCTGCCTCCCAAGTGCTAGGATTACAGGCATGAGCCACCATGCCTGGCACTGTGGCATGGTATTGATTGCTGATGGGCATGATTCACCATGCTCAGTGTTGTATGTGGCTACTGGGACCAAACTCAGGACCTTGCACTTGCGAGGCAGGCGCTGGAACCACTGAGTTAAATCTCCGGCCAGTCATCTCAGTTTTGACAGAGGAGTCAAGCATCTCACTGGAGAAAAGATGAATATTTGAATATTTAATTATCTCTTTAATAAATTATTCTGGAAAAACCTGGGTTTCAACCTGTCAAAGAAAAAAACTAGACCTACACCTTTCATGATGCACTAAACTGAAATAAAAGTGTATTAAAGATCTAATTATTAAAACAGAAACACTAAACGCTGGAAAATAGGTTAGCTAGAACTTTTGGAGACACTGGTGCAGGGAAAGACTTTGTGGATAAAAGCTCCATAGCACAGAGGCTAGCAGAAGAATCAACACCTATGATCGCATTTTATTGAAAACCTTCTGCACAGCAAGAGAAACTATGAACAGAGGGAAAACAATCCTATAATGTGTGAAAAGTTTTAATACTTGTTCTTCAGACAAAGGACTACTACCTGGTATATATAAAGCAGTTAAAAAAATTGGATCCCAAATTTTAAAGTCCCAATTCAAAAGTAGGAATCCAATATGAACAGAAATTTTTCAGATGACGAAATAAAAGAAGCAAAGAAACATATGAAAAATTTAGCATCGGGCCGGAGGGTTAGCTCAGTGGTTCCGGCGCCTGCCTCGCAAGTGTAAGGACCTGAGTTCGATCCCCGGTTACCACATATAATGCTGGGCGTGGTGGCTCACGCCTATAATCCCAGCACTCGGGAGGCAGAGACAGGAGGATTGCTGACTTCGCGGCGGCTTGCCTGGGCACCATAGTGAGCTCAGGGCCAGCCTGAACTACAAAGCAAGACCCTGTCTCCAAAAAGCAAAAAAAAAAAAAAAAAAAAAAGAGATTGCAAAGCACTTTCCTCTTAGGACTGTTTTCAGATTAGCCCAGACGTTCTGGTGAATTGTACATGTATTACTGTTAACTTTCAGAAATTTTACAATATTCTCTATAATTGCTTCCATGGCCCATTGGTTATTAAGGAGTGTGGTATTAATTTTCTAGACATTTGTACATTTTCCATGATTTCTCCTGGTGTTTATTTCTAATTACATTGTATAATAGAATGGTCTATGTGGGGTGTTTTTGATTGAAACAGACATTGTGGATTAGTATGTGATTTATTTTGGAGAAAATACCCTGCACTGCAGAAAGAATGTGTACTCCGTTGTATTAGAATTGAACACTCTGTAGAAATATATTAAGTCTTTATGTTCAAAGGTGTGGTTCAACTCTTATTTTTCTTTATCAATTTTAGGCTGAGTTGCTCTATCTTCAAAAAAATGTGTAGTTAAACATTTTCCCTTATTAGGGTGGAATTAGTATTTATTTGACTTTCGTACTCAGTAAAATTGTTTTAGGAATCTAGAGGCTTCTGCATTCAGTGAAAAAATACCTATACATATAATTATTTTTTTGCTGATCTGCTCCCTTAACTGAATTCAGTGTCCTTCATTCTCTTCTAATCATTTTTAGCTTGAAATTTAATGTTTCACGTTTAAATTACTACACTGTTTTTTCTCTTGGCACCATCATATCACTAAATTAACACTTATCATTTAGAACCTGCCTTTCTACAATTTCACCCAACATACCCAGCTCCCCACAAAGGAATACAGCCCCCATGAACTTCCTGCTCCAATGCAGGGCCTCATGAAGAACCTTAGGTGACATCTAAAGCTAGACCTATCTTTTTCACCATGTAATAAACTAAAATCACAGTGGATTAAAGATTTAAACATTAAAACAGAAACACTAAACCTGCTGCAAAACAAATTAGGTAAAACTCTTGGAGACATTTGCTTAGGGAGAGGCTTTATGAACAAAACCTTGATAGCATGAGAACTAACAGAAAGAATCAACAAATGGGAGATCATCCTATCAAAAAGCTCCTGCACAACAAAAGAAACCACTGGAACAAGCTAAAAGACAACTGACAGCATCGGGAAAGATCTTCACCAATTAGTTCTCAGACAAAGAGCTACTATCTGAAGTATATAGAGTACAAAAAAATCAGTCCCCCAAAATTTAAAGACACAATTCAAAAATGGGCATCTGAAATGAACAGACATTTTTCAGAGGCAGAATTAAAAGCAGCAAAGAAGCACATGAAGAAATGTTCAATGTCACTGGTCATTCGAGAGATGCGGATGAAAATAACACTGAGATTTCATCTAACTCCCACAAGAATGACTATTATTGCAAAATTAATCAGCAATAAATGCTGGCGAGGCTGCAGGGAGAAAGGAACTCTTCCCCACTGTCAGTGGGAATGTATACTTGTGCAACCATTGTGGAGATCAGTGTGGAGATTCCTCAAAAAACTAGGATCAGAGGTCCCATTTGACACCGCTATTCCCCTGCTAGGAATGTACTCAAAATAATTAAAAGAATCATATCATATATGTGCACCATGTTAATAGCATCTCAGTTTGTGATGGCTCAAACTTGGAATCAACCAAAATGCCCATCAAATGGAGACTGGATAAAAAAGATGTTTTTGCTTTTGCTTTTTTTTTTTTTTTCTCTATGAAATGAAGTATTACTCAGACATAAAGAATGGCAAGTTTGAGTCATTTATATGCAAAGGGACATACCTTGAGGACACACTAATAAGTGAAATACATAAATAACATATGTAAATACCATATCTTTTCTTTGGTATGAGAATCTGTAGAAGTAAATGAGTTACAGAACATAGGATAGATTTTATGACATAGGAAATATTCAAAGGGAAAGTGGTAGGGGAAAGTAATGAGGGAAAGAACAAATATGATTTAAAAAGAAAAAAGAAAGCATATATATGTCTATGTATATATATGGATGAAGGTATGCAGAGTGGGTAGGCACATAGGTATAAACGAGAATTAACTCGTGTCACATACTGGTACAAATCCCCCAGTGTTGAATGTGATTGTTAGCTATATATAAAAATGTACCAATAAAGATCTCAATTTAAAAAATAAATTACTGGACCAGAGGGTTAGCTCAGTGGTTCCGGCGCCTGCCTCGCAAGCGCAAGGTCCTGAGTTCGATCCCCGGAAACCACATACAATGCTGGGTGTGGAGACTCACGCCCACCAGCAATCAATACTGCATACCACATACCACAGTGCCGGGCGTGGTGGCTCACGCCTGTCATCCCAGCACTCGGGAGGCAGAGGCAGGAGGATTGCTGAGTTCGAGGCTTGCCTGGGCTACATAGTGAGCTCAGGGCTAGCCTAAACTACAAAGCGAGACCTTGTCTCAAAAAATAAATAAATAAATTACTGAATGTTATGAGTTGTAAGTATTATGAAACATTAACAAAATAGTTATTTTAATTGAAAGTTATTATTTTCATCAGTCATACCAAGCAAACTCATATCTAGGTATTTTTTTGCTGGTTCCAGCCCAAAGTGCTGAATATATAGCAGGAGGACATGCAAATAGGGCCTCTCTCTGCTGAAGAAAAGCAGCCCAGTCCTGACTCTGCAGCTCAGAACAGGTTGCCAGCTGTTCCCACTCCGTGATCAGGATTGAACACAGAGGACTCACCATGGAGTTTAGGCTGAGCTTGGTTTTCCTTGTTGCTGTTTTAAAAGGTGATTTATAGAAAACACTTGATTCTGAGTGTGTGAATAGGTTTTAGTGAGATAAACAGCAGACCTGTGGGACATTTTCCTGAGTAACATGTCTCTGTGTTTGCAGGTGTTCAAGCTGAGGTGCAGCTGATGGAGTCTGGGGGAGGCTTGGTGCAGCCTGGAGGGTCCCTGACACTCTCCTGTGAGACCTCGGGATTCACCTTCAGTGACTCTTGGATGTACTGGTACCGCCAGGCTCCAGGAAAGGGGCTGCAGTGGGTTGCTCGCATTAAAGACAAAACTGATAATTATGCAGTTGCATATGCTGAATCTGTGAAAAGAAGATTCACCATCTCCCGAGATGATTCCAAAAGCATAGGCTTTCTGCAAATGAGCAGCCTGAGAACTGAGGACACAGGCACGTATTATTGTGCAGAGGACACAGTGAGGAGACCTCAGTAAAAAACCAGACGCAAACCTCCTTGCTGTGACGCTCAAGACCAGCAGGGGGCGAGCGGGACAAGCAGACAGAATCCGCCCTGGAGCAAGCGCAGAGTCTGGTTTTAAGTCAGAGTGTTAAGTCTTATTTTCCTTTTAACATCCTCACGTAGAGAATTCTAAATGCATTATTCTATTCCTATGACTGAATGGGGAAGGTTTTATTGGAAGAGGACATATGTCCCTGGAGGTAGAGTTCATGCGTTAGTTATGGAGGGAGAAATATCTCCCTCTGTCTAAAGCATCCAGATATCAGTAATCTCTCTGGACCTTATCACCAAGTTTTAGGCAAATTAGACTCAGAGAAATAACTTGAGTGCAATTCTCTGACTAAACATATGTGAAGATCCCAGTTGATCCACCGAGACAACCAGGTTGATATTCTGTAACTGTAAGGGAGTCTTCACTGGCCCCTCTGTCCAAGGAAAGATGTTCTTGACTGATGTCGTTCTCCTTCACTCTAAATCTATTATCTCAAAATTGTATTTGAATGTCTTCTTTTTATTTCCTTGGCCCTGAAAATGAAGAATGGATTTTCTCTTAATCTCACAGCTCAGTACTTAGTGGCCCAGGCCATGATCCCTACAGGAATCTGGCCAACATTGAGATTGAGGAACTTTCACACTGTCCAGTGCCAGGACAGTCCCCATGTCCTCTGTCCTCTGGGATTACGTGGAAAAAAATGTGCACATCATACAGTAAGTTCAAAATACAGGTTTTCCATGTCAGATCTAGTTGATGTTCTCTTATTCTGCTATTCAACACTCACAACATACCTTCCTTCCTAGTGCTTTGGGAAGGCTGTTCATGGGTTGCCCAGTGTGCTGTGAACTCTTGATTCTGGTGTCTGTGGAGCTGGCAATTCACGAAGGTTCACAGTGCAAGTAATCAGGAGAGCCAGGCTGGAAATCTTGAGAGGCAATGCAAGTGTTCTCCAGTCATGAAAGTTCTCCTTTTTCTCTGTTATGATGGAATCACCTTCACTCATTGTGTCTGAAAGGTGATCTATCTTCCTGTCTGAGAGAAAACTTACATCACACAGTACCTTCAGAATGTTGTCTGGACAATGTCTGATTAATTGTGTGGTATAATGCAGTCAGTTCCACACATGAAATTGACTGATCATTGTCATGAGTACCTGAAAAGTTGTGTTGGTCAATCAATCTAACGTTCTTAGTTATTTTGCTAAAATATATTTTCCACTGTAGGTCTTCACCTAAACATTAACACTTAGCTCATTTATAAGCACATTTTATAGAATATATTACCAATGTTTTAAGAAAAAGCCATTGTGTAATATTGCAAAAGGGATTCTTCCCTCTATTTGTCTCTCAGTGAGTCTACTATTTATGCATAGGAAGGCTATCAACTTTTTGGAGTTGACCTTGTACCCAGTTACTGTATTGCACCTGGAAATTAAGTCAAGCACTTTTTTTGTTTAGTTTTTGGGATCTTCTGTATAGAGTATCATGTAATTAGCAAGTAATGACAAGTTAAATTATCCCTTTTGTGTCTTTGTGCCTTTTATTTCTTTCTCATCTAATTGCTACGGCTAGTGTTGCCAGAATTCTATTGAACAGGAGTGGTGATAGCGCACATTTTTATCTTGCTCCTGATTTTAATGTGAAAGGTTCAGTTTTGACCATCTAGTATGATGTTGGGTATTCATTTTTTTAAAATAGCTTTTATCAGCTTGAGATAAACACCTTCTATTTCAATTTTCTGGAGGGCTTTCATCATGAATAGTTGTTGGATTTTCTCAAATAATTTTCCTGCATCTATTGAGATGAACATATGGTTATTGTCCTTGAGTCTGTTAATAAAATGTATTACATTAATCAATTTACATATGTTTAAACATCTTTGCACACTGGGATGGAAACAACTTGGTCAGAGTGTATTATCCTCCGGATTAATCTCTGTATTCTGATTGCTAGTATTTTGAGGATTTTGCATCTATATTTATTAGAAAGATGAGCCCATAATTCTCTTCTTTAGTTGAGTTTCTAGGTTTTTCTCTGCTTTTAAATCAAGATAATAGCTGTCTCAAAGAATGAATTTTGGAGTCCTGGGTCCCTTTCAATTTCACTGAAAAATTTGAAAGTAGTGGCATTAGCTCCTCTCTAAGTGTCTTATAAGATTCACTAGTGAAGCCGTCAAGACCAGTGCTTTTTTGTTTTTGAGACAGTTTATCACTTTATAGTTCAGGCTGGCCCTATGCTCACTCTGTAGGCCAGGCTAGCCTCAGACTCACAGCAATCCTCCAGCCTCTGCCTCCTGAGTGCTGGAATTGCAGGCTTGAGCTACCATGCCCCACATTCTGCTATGTGGTACCATAGATTAAACTTGGGGCCTTGCACTTGCTATGCAGAGACCAAAACCAGTGAGCTAAATCCTCAGTCCCAGGACTTTTGTTTGATGGTAGATTTTTAATTAAATTTTCAATGTCACTGATAGACTTTCAGATGTTTAGAACATTTGTAGCTTTATCATACAACTTTGGAAATTCACATGTGTAGGTATCTGTGCAGTACTTCTGTGTTTTCCATCTTATTGGAGTACAGATTAAATGAAATATCTAGGAATCAATCTAACAAAGGAGGTGAGAGAATCGGAAAACTACAACACTCTGTAAAAGAAAATAAAAGATGATATCAAAAGATGGAAATACATCTCTTGCTCCTGGGTAGGAAGTACCAATATTGTCTGGTACTATCTTGCTAATCCCCTCCTCCAGCTATTTGGGATTATAAAACACAATATTTAACCTGTGGCCACCCTTGCATGTGAAACTACACCAGGAGTCCTTCTTTCTGTCTGCTCTGGCTCTATTTTGGGTAATCAACCTCCTCATTTCTCCACCTGCCCTACATATTCTGACCTGGGTCAGCCACTTTTTCTCTTGTTGTGTGAGATCAGCTACTTTCTGTTCGCTTGAAGTATCTACCCTTCTGTGCCTGGTCTTGTTTCATTTAACTTTAGGATTTCCTAGTGATAACTTCAGCAACACATATACTAACATTAAGATCTCCTGGTTTGTGCTTTTTAGCTAATTAAATTAAATTATTTTGACTCATTCTTAGAGCTTCCTCACTCATGAGACAGAGACAGGAGGACTGCTAAGTTCCAGGCTTGCTTGGGCTACATAGTGAGCTGAGGGCCAGCCTGAACTACAAAGCGAGACCCTGTCTCAAAAAAAAAAAAATTAAATATCAATGTAGATAAATAATGAAATGGGTTCAGAGTAGAATATAGGCATGAAGAATCCTGGTTGACTATTCATTTAGGGGATCATTAGAATGCTGAAAAATCAGGTCATATGCTCTGCATAAAACAAGAAGTCTGGAGACCATCACTAAGGTGCTAACTCTGCCTTGGAATTGCTTGGGGGACAGGTAAGTACTACGATAATGATTCAAGCCCAAGTCCATGAGTTGTTCTTATCACAGGTTAGGTCATAGCTCATAGGTCTATTATGCTTCTTCCTCAGGTTTCCATCTGCAAAACTCAGCAAATGACCAAACCCATTCATTGCATAGACATGTAACTATGAGAAAAACTAATGCAGTTGAGTGTTCATAAAGCCTCTTGCACATAGTAATAAATCATATATTCCTTATTGTAAATGCTATGAAATATCTCTGAGGACACTCTCTTGTGCTCTGGACCCATTTCTCGCTGAGGCTTTCATAACAGCTCTGTCTGTAAAGCAGGAAAACATGCAAATAGGGATCCCTGCGCTGATGAAAAGCAGTCCGGCCCTGACAGCAGAGGAGCCCAGCCCTGGACACCGGCTGTTCCCACTCGGTGATCAGGACTGAGCACAGACGGCTCACCATGGAGCCTGGGCTGACCTGGGTTTTGCTTGTCGCTGTTTTAAAAGGTGTTTTGTGGTGAACAAGAGTCACTGAGGTTGTGAGTGGAAGTGAGTGGGATAAACAGTGGACACGTGTGACAGTGTCCTGAGCAGGAGGTCTCTGTGTTTGCAGGTGTCCAGGCTGAGGTGCAGCTGGTGGAGTCTGGAGGAAGCTTGGTGCGGCCTGGAGGGTCCCTGACACTGTCCTGCGCAGCCTCAGGATTCACCTTCAGTGATTACTGGATGGAATGGATCCGCCAGGCTCCGGGAAAGGGGCTGGAGTGGGTTGTGCGAATTAACAAGAATAGCGGTACCATATACTACGCAGACTCCGTGAAAGGCCGATTTACCCTCTCCAGAGACAATGCCAAGAACACTCTCTATTTACAGATGAGCAGCCTGAAAACCGAGGACACGGCAGTGTATTATTGCACTACAGACACAGAGAGGGAACCTCTGTGTGAGCCCTGACATAAACCTCCCTGCAGGGGTGCTTAGGACCGGCAGGGGGCGACGAGGAAACACCTAAAACCCAGAGGAGATTGAGAAGTGAAAGTTGTTTCCTGTTAAGCCAAGGACTCCTTTTCAACATAATACTAACAGATACTCCGCTTTAATATGTCTGGGCTCCCCTCTGATATCTTCCATTAGACAGATTCGTTTAAATAGAAAAACAATCAGTTGTACGAAAGTCAGTTTAATACGAGGTAAAAACGATTCTGATGTGGTCGTCGGGACAAGATTCTAAGGAGTCTAGGCAACCTGGTAAAACTCTGGTAGGAATTTGGGATCCACAGTGAGAGGCGGTCAGAGTCCACACACAGACATCACTGCTCGGGTGGTCAACAGGTCACACTCAGTACAAACCCTGGAAGCTCAGTCACTCCAGAGGTGCGGAGGACCCAGGAGAGCGAGTGGACATTGTGATCAGGATGCCCAGGGGCCAAACATTCCAGGAGCCCAACAGGAGCAGGTTCCCTGAGGCTTTGAAGAGACTTTACCTGCCTTCTCTTTGCTCTTCGTTCTCTGCTAAGTCATTTTTCTCCCTTTACTTAAATGAAATAATAATGGTCTGTGTCTTTTGCCCGATATCCTCTTTGTTCAAGCTAACATTTATATATAACATTTTATATAGCTTCCGTGATATTTTTTTAACATTTTGTAACTGAATCCTGAGAAAAACTTTTTAACAAATCTATTTTTACTGCTTCAAATATCAATAATCTTATCATAAAAGTAAAATGTCTGGCCTGGAGGGTTAGCTCAGTGGTTCTGGCGCCTGCCTCGCAAGCGCAAGGTCCTGAGTTCGATCCCCTGTTACCACATAGAATGCTGGGCGTGGAGACTCACGCCCACCAACAATCAACACCGCATACCACAATGCCAATGCCGGACGTGGTGGCTCATGCCTATAATCCCAACACTTGGGAGGCAGAGACAGGAGGATTGCTGAGTTTGCGGTGGCTTGCCTGGGCACCATAGTGAGCTCAGAGCCAGCCTGAACTACAAAGCGAGA
>PVIC010042328.1:0-15849 GCA_004025085.1 Thryonomys swinderianus
AGGAAGGAAGAAAGGAAAGAGGGAGGGAGGAGAAGGGGAAAACCAGCTCATCCCATCTACTCCTCTATCAGAAATGCCCCCTATCCTCTACCTTGTTCACACAATTTTCCCAATGAATTGAACTCAAACCCTTACTGAAATGCTTCAAGAATCTCTCCTGGACCATCCGCCTTATAAGGATTTCCCTTCCACCACGTGGGTGGAGTTTCCCGTGTCTCTGTGACAGGATTTTGCTCTTGTGTTAGAACATCCTGTAGTCACTTCCCCTATGTCAGCAGCTCCTCGAAGGCAGCATTTAACATTTGCTTGGCCCTTCATCTCCTACAATTCTTGGTACAACGCTGGAGCACAGACTGTCTGAAGTTGATAATCATGAACTGTACTCAAGGCGAAAGAGAATTTTCAGGCAAGTTAAAGTCCTCTGCATTCCCAAAGGTGCAGGCCACTCATGACTGACACCTTGTGGGCTGGTTTTGACTGGTCTCCCCCTCCTTGTGCCTTCTCCACCTTAGTTTCTACTGCCAGTCTGCATTCCTCCTTCTACGGCCTCATGTTCTTCTCTCAGGGAGTGGGTGTGGCAGTGCTTTTCCTGCCACCTCTGCAGTAATCTGAGCCAAATGTTCATGGGCCCAAAGCCTGTCCCCAGGCACCTCAAGGACACTTCACTCCCCGCTGAGGCCCCTAAACATCTCTCCCCTGGGCAGGAAGTCCCCCTCACTTCTCTTCTCAGTTTCTTCTTTCCCTCAGGTCTGGAGTTCCTTCACCATCTCATATCTATGTTGTTTGGTGCCTTGTGTTGTGCCTTAGAAATAAATGACTCTCCCTGGTAGCAGATCCTTTTTCCCAGAATTCCTGAGAGGCAGATGTTGATCTGGACAGGACCTGCCATCAGACTCCTCAACTGTGCGAGAAAATCCAGCCATGACCCAAAATGGCCACCTTGTCTCTCTGCAGGTTACCAAGAAGTTAGAAGCCAGAGGACACCACACCGCCTCATCCTATTCAGATCTACTTTCTTCTTGGACTTATGGAAACCCTTGCTTGTCTTTTGCCAGCAATTTCCCCTCTCCTGGAGGGCTCCATAAACCCTGGGTTCCTTTACACTTGGCTTAAAAGCAAGCCCTATAGAGCTTTTAACTTTTCAAAGCATTTTCATACCCTTAATCTCATCTGATCCTTACAGTATCCCTGCAAGGTAGGTAGAGCAGACATTATTAAGGCCATTTGAACAATGGGCAAAGAGATCCCAAAAGATACAATGTCTTGCTCCATGTCCCCTGAAAAGGGACGCTTGTCCCTTGAATGTTGGATCAGGGCTTTTTGGTCATTCTTGGGACCTAAAAGACTTGGCTATCTTCTTTTCAAGCGCTTTTGTGTCCTGTCTGCATCCAGCAGGAGCAAGGGGAGGGAGGGAAGGGTTGTGGGAATGGGGGAGTATAGTAAGGAAGATGGACCAGGAGGGGAAAATGCTTCATGACATCCATATCAATGACTGCTCATTAGCGAGGAAGAGGTCAGGGCACCTGCCGATAATGATGTCTGCATTATGGTACTTAATGGAAATGGTGCAGGACCTGCCCCATCAAAAACCAATCTGCCCGAGAGACACCCAGGCCCAGCACAGCAAGAATGAGATCCCCGCTGGGGCCAGCTCCTGGAAGTGAATCCAAAGCCATTAGTATCTGAAGGCCCCAGCGGTGCATCCAGCGGGTCCTGCTGATTCAGAAGAAGTGATGGCTCCAGCCATTAGAGGGGCCAGGAGGGGACTGGAAAAGCAGCCCTGGAGACTGCAAGGCTGCCTATAAGGATGCTGAACTGCCTACAAGGAGGGGCTGTGGGGAAGCAGCAGCAGGTCCTCTTTGCCTCAGTTCCATGGGCATTTTGGCATGAAAGCTCTGCCAGTCTCACGAAATACGGCTCAGCATTTGTTCCTCTCCAAACTGTCTGCATGCAACCATGCACAGGCCTTGTGTAGACAGTCATGAAGTTCTGATTCCCAGTTTCCTGCTTCCCAAAGGGAGGGTAGTCATCTTCCATGGCTTGTAGGGCCAGCAGCAGCAGCAGCAGCAGTTCTAGTAACTGTGGCTGGGACAGAGCCGGAAGCTGACTGGGGCCCTGAGACCTGAGCATAAGAGTAGGTGTATGGGCACTGTGGGACTCACCTTGTCTCGTCTCTACGTCAGCCAGCTGGGTGACAAAGGCAGAGGCTTTGTCCTCGATGAGTGACTGTGTCGTCTGACAGTTTGTGTGTTGACAGCTGTTCCTCTCAGGTCACTGTGCCATCTTCATTTCATTTGAGAAAAGTGGAGACAACAAGAGTTATGAAAGTGAAAATACTGTTCTTATGTATAAGAGAAAATCTATTTTTTTCCACCTAAGCCAGCACAGGCCAGCTCAAGGGACCACCAGGTAAGCAACAAACCTGACACAGTGGAAGTTCTCCAGGGATCCTGTGGGTTCTGGTAGATCGCAGATGTCAGCCATTAAAGGCACGAGTGTGTGTGGGGGGGGCGTCTTAGTTACTTTTCTCTCTTTGCTGAGACAAAATACCCAACACCCAAAGTTAGAGGAGAAAGTTGAATTAACTCACAGTTTGTAGAAGTTTCCGTCCATAATTAGCTGGCTCCAAGGCAGAGTGGTACAGAGCAATAGTTCATGGTGATGGAAGCCAACAAGAGCAACACAGAACCTTAACAGCATCTTTCTGCTCATTTATCTCATCAGGACAGTGCCAAACCAATCACTCCAGTGGGTTAGTAACTGCACATGCTTAATTCCAGCATCACACATTCTAGATTCACCAGCTCAGAAAAAGCACGAGGCTTTGAGGGGACATCTGAACAGATTTTCTCTCATTCCTGAGACAAAATACTCAACACCCAAAGTTAAAGGAGGAAAGGTTTATTTATCACAGTTTGTAGGAATTTCAGTTCATAATCCACTGGACTCCAGTGCAGGGCAGCACATGGCAGAGGAGCATCATGGAGGAGAAACGACTCATGGCACCAGCAGATGGCAAAGCAACAAGAGCCTTAACAGCATTGTTCTGTTCTGCCTCCTTTATTTTACTCAGACTACTTAGGGAGGAAAGAACTCACGCCCTTACTCTCAGTGCCCTCAAGGCCTCACCCCACCACAAGCCAGTCACACACACTCTACATGCAGCCATCTCCAAAGCAGCCTGTGACCACATGAGGCTTTCAGGGGATGTCTAGACACAAACCATAATGGGGGAAGGGGGCTCACTGGGCCCTCAGAGACCATCCTGTCCACGTACTTGTCATTTCTTTTCCCTTTCTTTGCCCCTGCCCTTCCCATGGTTTCTATCACATATGTTATCTGTAACAGCTAGTTAGAATTGGAAGTCTTCAGTAAAATTAGGTAAGCTCCTGATTTCTTCTTCTTTCTTCTTCTTCTTCTTCTTCTTCTTCTTCTTCTTCTTCTTCTTCTTCTTCTTCTTCTTCTTCTTCTTCTTCTTCTTCTTCTTCTTCTTCTTCTTCTTCTTCTTCTTCTTCTTCTTCTTCTTCTTCTTCTTCTTCTTCTTCTTCTTCTTCTTCTTCTTCTTCTTCTTTTTTGAGACAGGGTCTCACTTTGTAGTGCAGGCTGGCCCTGAGCTCACTATGTAGCCCAGGCTACCCTCAAACTCATAGCAATCCTCCTGCCTCTGCCTCCCAAATGCTGGAATTACAGGTGTGAGCCACCATGCCTGGCACTGTAGTGAGTGGTACTAATTGCTGGTGGGTGTCAGTCACCACACCTGGCATTGTGGTATGTGGTTACCAGGGATCAAACTTGGGACCTTCCTCCTGCAAGGCAGATGCCAGAACCACTGAGCTAAATCCCCAGCCTAATAAGCTCCTGATTTCATAGAAGAAGGAAACAAATCCAAGAGAAGGGAACAAACATTCAGAATAAGTTAGCAAAAGATTCCAAAATAAATCTTGATCTTCTCAAGTCAGAATTCACATGGTAAACCAATAAATGAAATGGAAATATGAGATTATACCACCTCCTCCACCCAGATGGCAAATGTCTGAACCAATCCAACATAAAACACTTTCCAGGTGCAACCCCCAAACCATAAAAGGTAGTTTATTTATTGTGGTCTCCAGCAAGGTCTACATTGGTGTACTCCTAAATGGTAGCCACTGGTTACAGGTAGCTATTCAATTGAAATTAATTCACTTAAATTAAAAGTTCTGTTTCTTAGTTGCATTTATCTATTGCAAGCAGTTAATCATCACAAGATGCTGGTACCCATTACACTGGACAATGCAGTTATATTTCCATCACTTGGGAAAATTCTATGGAGCAGTGTAGTGGAGGACTAAAGAAGGTGGTGTTATTCCAAAGTTCAAGCTTCTGCGATTAAAGGCAGTGATTCCTTTGCATTTGGTGGTCACTGGAAGTGGTGTGTCCCAAATTTATATAAGAAATGACCCAGAGAAAACAATCTGATTGGAGCAACGTTCTTGATGCTGTTTTCATATTTATTTATAAGTGACTGAGAAATATTGGCTGCTCACTTCAAAGAATGAGGGGAGCAGAGGAGACATGAGACTGTGGCTGTAGCCATCCCCCATCCATTCCCCTTTCAAAACTGCCTCCTTTTTATTTTTATACAGCAAACAGATTTCTTTGAGCAGCTTCCTCTCCATACCCTCTGAAAGAAGCAACTTTTCTGTGCTTCTAGAACTGTCTCTCACTTGTAACAGAGATCATCTGACCTGACTCTGCTGACAACTGCTAACGTAAGCCATGTGTCTGGTAATAGCAGCACAGTATGGAAAGGAAGAGGCCAAGGCCAGAGCCTCCCATGAGCAGTCAGACCACAACTGCCTCACTGTAGGAACATCACTGCAGAATCAAGACTGTCTACCATGGAGAAATAAAGGCTCAGATGGAACATGTTACTCTTTGGAGGAAGGGCTGTTGATTAAAAAGTATGTTTGCTGTGTGTTTGCTGATTGGGTGGGCCTTTAGTTTATTTTTAGTATTGGTTTATTTTTTATCTTAAAACTTTATCTTCTATAAAACAGTTTTCTTAAAAGTTCACTATGAGTTGCAACTTAAAGGCAAGCTTATTTCAGATCCTCAGAAATAGGAATTTTCTATCAGATCCAACTGTTTTAGTATGGAAGAAGATGCCCAAGATGACAAGACAGTATCTGTTTTTGCGTGGATTTAGGCAAAAGTGTTATAAAAAGCACTAGAATGCTGAAGAAACAAACAGGGGCATCACTTTTATTAGCCAGGGTGGCATTCACTGATTCATTGATTCTGAGATGCTTTTTTAAAATCTTAAGGTGTTAAAAAAATATGTGGAACTTTCAGGAAAGGGTGTCTTGGTTGTACTGCCTTTGATGACAAGCTTGGTGAGAAGGAAGCCCCCAAGCTGAGGTCAGGACTGAATAAAGGACATGCAGGTCCGCCCCACCGAGCCAGGCCAGAGGCTCACAGCCTCCTGAGTGTGCCTCCCCAGCCCTTCTTTCATTCTAGAAACCACAGGTTGGCTCCTTTGCTCTTCTCTGTCTCATGTCAGTGTTAGTCCTGAGTCTTTTCCCACACACTGCTCCACAAAGTCTCCTCTTAGCCCTTAGGCTGCATGCCACTCTCTGAAGGGTTACCTTGGTTATGCTTTGAAGAGCATTTGTCCCCTTCCTAAACTCAGGTTGACATCAAATCCATGTGGGGAGAAACTGAGAAGGTGAAATCTTAACTCAATATGATATTTGAAAGAGGAGCATTTGGGAGGTGCTTAGGGGTTTGATAAGGTCATCAGAATGGGGTCCCATCACTGAACGCTGGTGATTTTGTAGAGAGATACCAGATGGAATACACACATATACTCTATCTTTTGTTATATCATGCCCTCCCCCACCTCAGGCCTCTGCCAGCAGGAAGATGATATGCAGATGTGACTCTGAAAACTTGGGCCAGAGCCGTGAACCCAAACAAGATTCTTTTCTTTATAACTTACTCAGTCTTTGGTACTTTGTGATTCATAACAGAAAGAATGTGGAAGCCTCCTTGCCTTTCAGAATCTATACCTCTATAAGGAACTACAGAGGTCTTTGCAGAATTCCTTCTGGTTTGTGCCCACTGACCTCTTTGCTGTCATGACTTCCCCAGAATTGTCAGCTTGAAGAGAGGCTTGAAGTGTTTTCTGTTTTTATTTCAATAAACAGGGAGCCTGGAAAACCATAAAGGTGCCTAAATAAAGGAACCAATAAGTTAATGTTGTTGAGCAGAGTTAATGTTGTTGCACAAGAATCTTTGAGCCCACCCAGTGTGTGACCACTCTCCACAGCCCTTTGTGGGGGATTAGCTAATGGTCAAGTTGGAACGCCCAGCTGAACAGAGTCAGCATGGTCCTGGGCGTGGGAAACCCAATTGAGAATTTTAGCCAATGGCATAAAAGGGGAACTGGAGGGGAAGACTGTGTGCTGTTGCTTTTCCTGGGGAAGCTTGTGGCAGCTGATTTTCCTGATATGAACTTGCCTGTTATCATCAGAGGAGCGCAGGTCCATGCTGTGGCCAGGGATGGCTACTGCTCTCTTTAGGGCAGCTCTTGAGCATCGCTTCCTGTCTCCAGTGCAGATCCTTCAGCCAGTGGCATGGACTCTTCACCCTCAAAATATGCATTTCCTAGCTCCCACTATGGGCCCTTGGGCCTTCCTGGGGCAGATCATCAATATGGGCTTACATGAGACATTGCCATGGGCCCCAGGCCCCACGCTGGACTTGTTGAAGGTGCTGCTCTGGGCTTTATGCCTTTGGCTAGACTTGGGAGGGATGCTGCTGTGGGATACAGGCCCACAGCTGGATTGTTTGGGTCTCTAGTGCACGGACAGCTCTCTTGCACTCCTTTCCATTTGACTTTTTGAGTGAATATATAAAGTAATCCTATAAATTGTCCTTGTGTCCTTATTAAATCTAATCCATTGAAAGTTCTGATAACAACACCTTTTAAATCCCATCCAATCACCAAAGAGCATAATGACCAATTTAATAGTGAGTACTGGTTCTGGCTCCAATATTATAAAACCACTTGTCACATTGGATCATTGCTTTACATTACATCAGAAACCCTTTTTTCCAGTTGGTTTGCAAAAAGCATCCTTGAAACTAAATGTTATCTAAACTACTTTGAATGGAGTATAAGGCTCTTTCCCCAACAATAAAACTTTAGTAGAAGTTTAAAACCAATAGACTATTCTTCATAATTAACTGAACTGCGGTCTGTACCTCCCTTGCTGTGTTACTTTTCTCTTGTTGCTGAGGCAAAATACCCAGCACTCAAAGTTAAAAGAAGGGGTTATTTGTCTGACAGTTCATAAAAGTTTTGGTTCACAATCCACTGGCTCCAAGGCAGGGATGGCAAACAGGCAATGCAGAGGAGAAAAAACATGGAGCCCACAAAATAGCAAAGCAATGAGAGAGGTTAACAGTGTCTTCCTTCCCTCTTTATCTTATTCAGACTGCTGGAATTAGGATGGTCCCAAACTAATCACTGATGAGTAGTGGATTAGTGACCAATACGCCCTTAATCCCAACAACACACATTCCTGATTCTAAAAAGACTGTGTGAGGCTGAGCAGGGACATCTAGACAAAAGGCCTAACACTTGCCCTACAAAGTATAGTTAGGAATAAGACATTTTTATAACAATGCTCAACAGCCCCTCAGCTGAATCTCCATTTATAATTGAAGAGCTATTTTGAGATTATCCAGGCCCCTAAGTTACATGTTTTATTCAATGTACAGTTACATTACACATCTCCAAAGCTTAGGTAAATGTCTTACCATTTCAATTTTTCCTCAAATGAGGGGGGAGACAGAGAGAGAGACAGACAGAGACAGGGAGACAGAGAGAGAACTGTGTTTACTAAGTTCCATTTCTTTCTGGGCCCATAGCTAGACCTCAGCTCCTGGTTTCTGCCTTGCCTCACCTCTGGAATATGGACATATAGAATGGATGTGGACATCAGGATTGGGCCTTAAAACAAAAATGAAAAGTGCACATCTTACTACACTTTCTTGTTTATGCCACTGGCTGTCTGAATAAGCGTCTAGGTGGGGCCTTCCAAGGATTCAAAGTCTCAGTGGCAATGGCGAGAAATCTAGGTTCCTAGGAGGAGAGCCTCTCAGGAGAGCTACCTCATCAGAGACACATACAGTAAAGCACTGTATAAAAACAGAAATGGAATTCTATATTGTTCAGTCACTGAACTTTGTAGGTGCTCGTGACAGCAGATAGCTCGTCCCTGACTAATACATTGTTTCATTTAAACTAGCTCATCTGTGTCCAAGGATCGCCAAGAAGCCGAGCATTCACATCCATGTGACACTGGCCTGCTCTGACACATCAGAATCAGGAGGCCCGGAGCTGAAGGGTCTTCTGCTCTATGGGATCTGGTTGCTTCAGCTAACAAGAGGCCAGACCCTCACAGGGGCATGAATGCAGGAGGACTGAAGGTCAGTTCGATTCAGGAAGTGTTTTACTCACATCCCCCTGGAAGGATTACCGGGTTTGCAAAGGTGGACTTAACTTGCCCGTGATAGACAAGGCCATGATCAGGAAGATACCAGTGCAAACCAGATCCGGGAGAAAATTAAAATCAGCAGTGGAGGGCGAGCAGCCCAAATTACCAGTCTTTGGCGCATGGAGAACAGAGGGGGCTGGTTGACAGGAGTGAGTTTCAATAAATGCTTCAGGACCGAGGCTCTGAAGGGCTGTGTGTGTTGATTTACAGAGCTGGCTTTGTTTGGAGACAGTAGGTCTTGAAGCTTCCAGACAGGACAGTTTATGAACCAATCAAGAAACAATCCAAGATACAATTTATTCATGGCTCTGGGACTAATTTTCAGTACCATTTTGAAAATCAAAAATATCTTTAAAAGTTTAATTGATTACTGTGGAATTACTTACATCTTCCTACATGGGAAGCAGATCATCCATTGAAAAATTTAAGCTCCAAACGAGAAGTAAACATAAAAGAAGATATTGTGAGAATTCTATAACATCTACCCTGAATCCTGCCTGGCCAAAAAAATAAGTTAGGAGCACAAGACTTGATTTCTACTTTGGCTACTAATGTATTGCATGACCTTGGCAGATCACTCGTCTAGTTTCTTCTCCTGTAAAACAAGGAAATTACATCTGAGGATAAATCAAAAGTCATGCTCCACTCTCAAGTTCAGTGAGTCTAAGTTCAGTGCCTCTCAGAAGTAGTGAGGCAGAGGTGGAGAAACGCCATATCCACTTTCCCACAGAAAACTGGGCCCTCACTCTGCAGCCTGCCAGCCTCCGGGCACACGCTGTCACTACAGTGTGGCCCTGGCCTAGCGGTGCAGGGCTAGTATTACTACTGGGAGCTTCTCCTGAGCACTGAGGCCAGAGACAAGGCTCAAAGGCTTCTGTGTCCACACGACACCGACAGCGGTACCTTCTCCTTGACTCTTTGAGCCTTGAACATCCAATTGCTCTTGTCTATCATGGGGATAGCAAACAAGATCTCCCAGAATATAAGAACAGCAAAAAAATGAAAATTAAAAAATTTAAAACTCCCATTTTCTAGTCTCCTGGATTAATAAATAAATTGAAGAGAAAATGTCATAGTAAACATCAAATATGCAACCAATTTTCAAACTCATACACTTAATGAATACTTGTTTTGAATACATACAGATGTTACATCCCCTAGCAACATGGCGGTCCTCTATAAAAATGAGGGCAAATTGAATGGCCTTTCTCTGCATTGAACTTTACCTGTGCCCTCTTCCACCACTAATCATCCTCATGGTAAAGTGTTCAATGAGA
The DNA here is from genome assembly GCA_004025085.1 of Thryonomys swinderianus. Taxonomy (NCBI): domain Eukaryota; kingdom Metazoa; phylum Chordata; class Mammalia; order Rodentia; family Thryonomyidae; genus Thryonomys; species Thryonomys swinderianus. The sequence goes on from PVIC010042328.1 coordinate 9,824, forward strand.
AAACCTTTTTAAAGTGTCTGGCATGACATAGAGGGTAGGCACTCAATAAACAGTGTAGCTATTATCCTGATGATGATTTATGGGCACATCTGAAGTTCAGCAAGACTTTGTAAACACCTCCAAGTCACCCTGGAGAAGGCCGTGTACACCGAATGTTTGCCTGGTGAAAAACCCTCTTGGATCTCTGTTCTTTCCACTCAGTCCTCTGTAGCCATGAAGCATCCTCGAATGCAGCCTCCCTGAGCATGGATCTCCAGTGCCCTGTCTCATGCAACAGCCCTAGGCCTCCAGCAGGGCCTTTGGAGTCTTTAGGAGAGCGTGCGGAGGATCTCCCTGCTCCTTGGCATTTATTTACTGCAGGTTATTTATTGTGGAAATAAGAGATGGATGTTAGGGAAAGAGAGAACAAACAAACTTACCTTCCTCACTTGCCTTAACGTGTTTGAGCTCCTACTCGTATGCGCTGAAATGTCTATAATTTACTTTTCAGTTTTGCAATGTTTATGGCTTTTATGTCATTTGAAGGTTATTTATAACAATTATATAAGGAAGCAAAGTGCCATAAACTGAAGTAATTTACTGTAAAATATCTGAAATGCTAAAATATCACACGGTGCATTACTGTAGTGCTGGTGCTCCTATTGGAAAAAAAAAGGGAAGGGAAAAAAGTCTGAAAATATAGCCTCTACCCCATCAGGCAGCCTGTTACATCCATCTTGCAGAGATTTATAAACTCAAGAGCAACTGGCAAGTATTCATTTAATTGCTTTGTGGAAGGGGTTGAAATTGAGAAAACATGGCTCCTTGTTACAGCTCTCGTGGATGTAGGTGAATTTTTCTGTAGCAAAAGATACAAAGAGGAGGCCAAGTACATGGATTCTTCAACTCTATCCATCTGCTCTTTCCAGGATAGAAGGTCTACTGAGCCATGACCTTCTGCTGGTGCTCCTGATTTGGGAGGGCCTGAATCCAAACAAAAGGGATCATATTTCTGTAGCAAGAGGAGAGTTTGTCAGTGATGGGTCCAAGTCTAGCCTGCTAGTTCCAGAGGGCTAAGTAAACTGGGAACATGAAGCCAGGAAAAGACTAAGGTCTGGCTGGTGGCTGCTCTCAGACTGGAAAGACCCTTTGCAACCAGCTGAAAACAGTTCGGTCCTTCTCAAGATCACAGCCTCATGATATAACCTCGTTTCATTCATCCATTCATTCAACAAATGTTGACCACTCACTATAAGTCAGGTTTCGGTAGCGTGGAGGTGAGGAGACAGTAGCAATCCTCACAGGACTTAAAATCTGAAACATTAGCATTAAGAACTTGGGAGATATGTGCACTGTCATGCTGTCAATCCCACAAATTCCAGCCTGTGTGTGGAAGGAGTTACTATACGAAACATCCAGAAGGATTTACTTTATGCAAGTCGGATTATGATTGTGTTGTGGGTGCACAAAGGAGGCTGCTTCCAGAACATGGGAGGGTGGGCTTCCCATGAGTGCAAAGCCGGGATCACTTTACAGATGATCAACTCCTTCTTTTGCTTGAGCTGTGGGAACAAACCCACTGTCATCTCCAGATCCATCCACACAATTCTCTACTGAAAATGCAAACTGCCCTGTAGTCATTTATCAATCGGAAGCAGCCACAAGAGACTAATGAACTTCAGGTCAGTCTCCTTCCTGTGAATCAGGGCGTGTGGCCTCTAGGAATCCTCTCACAGTGGTAAAAGCCTTACCTCACTGTTTAGTGGTGGAGACACAGGGGCAGATGGGTAACAGAGTGTGCAGGCTGGGCGTCTGGTGTGGGCAATTTAGATTTGCTTCTACCACTTTTGCGATTCTCTGAGTGCTGAGGAAAGCAGCTCTTCCCTCCCCGACTCTTCCCTTCCTGGGGTATCATGAGTCCCTCAGTCCTTCATTATCTCTGAATTCCTTTAGATTCCTTTTATCCCCTCCCTACAGAGCCTCTTGTGCTTTTTAAAATTTCCTTTGTCAAAAATAAACATATTTTTGAAGCATATCACATGTCAACAAAAGAGCAACAGTGACAAGTGTACAGCTTGATGAATTGTCACAAAGCTAATGTGCTCATCTAAGTGACACTGCATCCCAAATCAGAACATCGCCGACACTGCATAAGCCTCATGTGCTCTCTGCTAATCATTACCCTGCCTCCACTCAGAGACCAAAGCTCTTATGGAATATTGATACAGTACGTTCCCTTTTGTTTGGTTTTACTGCTTCTACCCTTTGTTTGAAAATTCCTCCTTGCTGTTGTTTGCAATAGTAGTTCATTCATTTTCATTGCCATCGAGTAGTTCACTATGAGGTGGTGCCACAACCTATTTATCCATTTTACTGTCCATGGACTTTCCCTGTTTCTGATTATGAGTAATGATGCTATGAGCATTCTTGTATGTATCTTCTGGTGCTCCTACATGCATTTCTGTGAAGTATGTGTGTACCTAGAGTTGGAATTGCTGGACCGTGAGAGTAGGCACATGATCAGTTGCATTACATACTGCTAAGTGGTGTGTTCCCAAGAGCTCTGCTCTTATTTTTATTTTCCCTGATACTGGATAAGAGTTTGGAGTGCTCTCTAACTTCATTAACCCCTGATACTGCCAATATTTTACATTTTGCCATTACGGTGTGTATGTATTGGAATTTCCTTGTTGCTCATTGTTGTTTTTCATAAGTCAACTATTTTGAGATATAATTGTTGTCAACTAGGTTTCCATTTTAAATGCATGATTTGCTGAAATTGTGACACATGGATTCTTCAACTCTACCCACCCACTTTTTCCAGGACAACCCCAGATCTGATTTCTTTTGCTGCTGGTCAGTTTTGCTCTTCTAGAACTTCATAAACATGCAATCATGAGACTATGTATAATCTCGGGTCTGGCTTCTCTGACTTGGCATGTTTTGATTCAGATGCATCATTCCAGATACCCATAGTTCACCTCTTTTCATTGTGGAATATTCCACTATCCTTATATTACATGGGTATCAAATATGCATTTATTTACCCATTTTCCACTGACAGCTATTTGGATTGTTTCTGATTTAAGATTATGAATAAAGCTGCTACTAATAGTTCTAAGTCTACATATTTATAGTTTATTTTCTCTGATAAATATGTGAGTGGAATTGTTAAGTTAGACCTTAGGTTTATGCTAATTTTATTTAAAAAATTGTAAATGGTTTTCCAAAGAACTTATACCATTTGGTATTTCAGCACTAATGAAGGGAAATTCTAGTTATTTCATATTCTTGCCAATATTTGATATTTTAATCTCAGACATTCTAGTAACTAAAGAACTAGTTTCATGTACATTTTCTTGATATTTCATTCAGTTGAATATCATTTGCCTACACTATACTGTCCATTCTGCTACCCCACTTTGTGACATGCCTAGCATCTCTCTGGATTTTTGAACTTTGGATCATTTATGTTTTAACTTATTGAATTTTAGAAGCTATTTATACACCTTGGATACTTGTTCTTTGTTGGTTCTCTGTTACAAATATTTTCTAAAGGACTTCTTGTAAAGGACAAACCCCACTGAAACAGAGAACCTGCTGAGTCACTTCCATGGGAGTTAATGTTTAAGATCAATTCTGTTCTTAGTGGAAGAATCAGACGATAGGATTTATTGAGCAATAAAGAGAAAGAAGAAAGAGAAACATAACTGGATGGAACAATAGACTTTAGATAGAGGAAAAACGAATCAACATGATGCTGTGTAGGAAAAGCTTTGGAAATCATCAGAGCAAAATACTTCAGTGCATAGGCATTGTGTACTGGCTGACATTTCTGGGAAGACTAGAAAAACTAAGATTTAATGAGAATTAATAGGGAGATTGGTAAGTAAAATCTGTCATTGGTTTTATAGTGATGAATTATGTTATCTTTGACAAAACTGCCATAAAACTTAGAATTTTGTAATTCTTAAGAAACTTGGAAATTGGCTATTCTCATCCTTATTTTGCAGATGACAACTTCAAAATGCAGAACAAAGTGAGCTACACAATGTCACAACATTCTAAAGTCTGATGTAATCTGCTCTGGTTCTGAAAAATTAGAAAACACATCTGACAAAGACTTTGTGAAATATATCAGGGAGCTGTAATACCTACCTATTCCTATCTTCAAGATACTTGCCATTCAATGAAAAGGTCACCTACACTCACAGAACAGTTTAAGAACAATAGAAGGGGATTTATTTTCAAGAGCAAACACCCAGGAATAGACTTAGTCCATAGACTTCTGCCAGTAACTGGCCTTGATAGTACTGAGGAAAGTTGTGGCAGATTTGGCCATCAGGGTTTCCACCCATCATTAGGTCTTCAGAGTCAACCATACTACTTCTTTTCAGAAGTAAAAATAGGGAGCAGCCTTCCTATGAGCCAAGTCTGGACACATGTTGGTAAGCACTTCAGCAGAAATGAGCGCTCGATAGCACTTGTCCATTGATAGATAGATTGAGTTTGTTGAGAATTGCAGATGGGAAAGAAAGTACATTTCTAGGCTTCAGCTCTTCCTTGGAGCTGTTAGTAGAGGACACTCCATCCCAGAACTTTGAGGAGACAAAGATCTGCTGAGGCAGGCCATTTTCAAGGGGCATCGATGCCACAGGTCAGCAGTTAGGGATGTGCCTGATAATGCTAGCAGGTTTGCAAGAAGAGCAGATGCTCCTTCTGAAGAATAAGCAATAAGAATGGATATTTGTATGCAGCCTCATCTTTATTAATGATCATAATAATAGGTACTGCTTATGGAGCAAATTCTGTTCTAGGCAGAGTTCTAGATAGTTCCAAGTTAGCAAAATTATTTTATGGGCCTTTCTTGCTCATTTCACAACACCCTTGATTCAGGTGGGGCAAATAATAATGTTTTCCTATAAAAGATAAGGAAAGAGAGGTCGTTTAAATATTAGTACTTTTTCATAATTGATTTTATTTCACTCTTTGCTGACTTTAGAAATAGGTATTGCCATTTAGAGATAGCAAAAGGGGAAAGAGAAACTCTTACTCTTGTAGATCTCTTAAGGATCTACAAGAGAAAGTCAGTGGCAAGGCTTGAACAGAACCCAGACAACTTGCCCTCCTGACTTGTGTATTAGTGTCATTATTATTTTTTGGTATCTTTGGGTCATTTTTCAGTGTGTGGAATTTTGACTCATGATTGGCACAGACTGTCTCACCCAGGAGGCATGGCATGGAGTTGGGCTCCAGGGCACCAGATAAAGAATAAGAGAGCTTCCTGATTTCTGAGGGGTAAGTCATCCTGTTATTTCAGTCATGGATCTGCCTTGCCTGACACTTTATCTTTCTAGGCTTCCCATTCTAAATCTATGAAATAGGAATGGTTCATCTTCTAATGGCATTGAAGTAAGGAAAGTGAGGAAGAAACCACACAGACTAATGTGTTGGTCACTGGACAAGCACAGAGCATGTCATAGCAACATCATTGCCCTGAGGAGTGCTGCTGAGTCCCACACCCTACTAGCCTTCTGGCCCTCAAGCAGCTCAGGGCTCCCAAGTTTGCACTCTTTAATGAGTCTTGCTTCACTATTATGTTTGACTCCTTTCAACTTCCAGCAAATCCTCTTCACTGTTCTGTTCTCCAGTTCAGAGCCTTGCATCTGAGAAGACATGCTGTGCTTTGGTAAGTGGTCCACAAAGGTCTGTGCATTAAAGACTTGGTCCTTAGGGTGGCGCTGTTGGAGAGCAGTGAAATGTGGAAGTGGAGCCTAATGAGAGGTCCTTAGGTCACTGCAGTGAGTCATCATAAGGATTGTGAATTTCCACCCCTTTCCTCTTTCTCTTGCTTCCTGGGCACAAAGTGAGCTGTTTTCTCTGTCTCCCTGATGTTATCATGTACCCCGACCAGAGCACCAAAGTAAGAGTTTGCCCAACTTTGGGCAATTACAGTCTCTAAAATTGTGAGCCAAAATGAACTTTCCTTCCTTCCTTCCTTCCTTCCTTCCTTCCTTCCTTCCTTCCTTCCTTCCTTCCTTCCTTCC
>PVIC010042329.1:0-15848 GCA_004025085.1 Thryonomys swinderianus
GCTCACGCCTGTAATCCCAGCACTCGGGAGGCAGAGACAGGAGGATTGCTGAGTTCGCGGCGGCTTGCCTGGGCACCATAGTGAGCTCAGGGCCAGCCTGAACTACAAAGCAAGACCCTGTCTCCAAAAAGCAAAAAAAAAAAAAAAAAACTGGGCTCTGGTGGACATTGAGTGTGAATGAACGCGTATCTTGGTGACCTGATAACCACAGTGACTGAAATATTAGTGTTGGTCCCACAGTTCAATGCCCAGAATGGTTTATGGAATAAGTCTGTTCCTTCAGAAAGTAAATCACCACAAATACCGGTATTGCATCTTCAAAATCCAGCAGAACTAGCTTGATTTACTCTCTTAGAATTCACTGGTAGTAAAGAGGAGTATTATTTCTACAAGAAAACACTGAAGATTCATTAAGACTTTCTTTACTTTATCAATCTCTTTCCATCTTTTTTCTGCTAAAAAGAACCAATCATCCTTTCAAAGGGCTCTTAGGGCCACTGGCTCTCAAATATTTCCTAACCTGTAGATGTAAATGAGTTATAAAATGTATGACAGATTTTGTGAAATGGAAAATATTCAAAGGGAAAGTGGTAGGAGAAAGTAATGAGGGGAAAGAATAAATATGATTTAAAAAGAAAAAGAAAGCATATGTATATAGGGTGGACAGGGATATGAAAATGAGAATTAACTCATGTCATATACTGGTACAAATTTCCCACTCGGAAATCCCAGCACTCGGGAGGCGGAGGCAGGAGGATTGCTGAGTTCAAGGATTGCCTGGGCTACATAGTGAGCTCCCTGAACTACAAAGTGAGACCCTGTCTCAAAGAAAAACAAAAAGAAAAAGAAAAGAATTCTATTTTAAAAAAATATTTCCTAAAATCCTATTTGACCCCCCTTCTTTTCTATTGCTTTTACTCTATACTACTAATCACTGCACTGCACTGGCATTTATTTATAGTCTGCCTCACTAAACTGAAAGATCTTCAATGTCAATATCATCGTGGTCATCATTGTTCCCTGTGATTGCCATAGCATCTGACAAAAAAGACCCAAAACTCCTTTAGTAAATTAAAGGAAACAAGAAGATGCTACTTCATCTTCACTGAACAAAAACATGGATAACAAAGTATACTCAGTTTAGCTATTACAGTACTTCAAAGTAAATCCTCATTTATGCAACTGACTGATTTTAAAAATGATTATTAATTTAACCTGAAATAGACTTAAATTTGTCTTAACAACTCATATAGACAGACTGTGCTAAAATCTGAATGGAAAAGCTACCACAGTTCATCATGAGGGAAAAAATGAGAAAGAACAGCATGTGTCAGATTCTTAAGAGGAGACTTTTTAAGGGCCATAGAACAATTTTTTTAGTTTAAGAAAAATAATACATTTTCTAAACATCAAAAAGCAAAACAAAAGCAAATGCCATGCCATGAACAACACTCAGCCAACAACTGCTTGGCACTGAGCACCCCCAGCAGCCACACAGGGTCCTCTCCTTCCACCTGTTTGCAGGACTACACGGAACACCCCACTCTACACTTTCATTCACCCCACCTTTGTCAGGCAGATGGGAAAGACTGTGCTAATGTTTCTCATGGATATCTGAAGCAAAGATATTTGCTGTTTCCTCAGATACTATTTCTGATTTACTTTTTCAAGGGTTTTTCTTCTTTTAATAACACTTTTTTAAAATTCCTGAAAAAGTGCACCAGAAAAAAGGAAATGAAAAAAAAAAACAGAGAGATGGCAGAATGTTGAAGGTAGTTTGGGAGCCAACAGATTATATTAAAATTTTAGCCTTATTCTAACTAAAGAATTAATCTCAGTCTTGGCTTCCTCATCTAAAAAGTTAATAATAGATCCTATTGATTAATCACAAGATTACATAAAATGACTCAATGAAAGATGATAATCTTTATTCTCAGCATCAAACACAGGTCAGCATGATGGTTAAGGGTATATATGAGTCATAATGCCTGAGTTTGAATTTCTGTCCTTCCACTTCTTAGCTGTTCTGGCAAATTTAACTTCTCATGGCTCCTTCACCAACTGTATGAGTTCCGTATGATTAAACAAGTAAAGCAATTAAAGCAATTAGGACAGTGTTTGACATACAATAAACTCTCAATGAACATTAGCTATAACTATTAACTACGGACATCCACAAAAAAGTTCTTTTCCATCAAATTATAAAATGTTGAGATGAAAAAAGCTATGAATAAGCAATTTATACAAAAAATAAATGATGGGGCTGGAGGGTTAGCTCAGTGGTTCCGGCGCCTGCCTAGCAAGCGCAAGGTCCTGAGTTCGATCCCCGGTAACCACATATAATGCTGGGCGTGGAGACATGCCCACCAACAATCAACACCGCATACCACAATGCCGGATGTGGTGGCTCATGCCTGTAATCCCAGCACTTGGGAGGCAGAGACAGGAGGATTGCTGAGTTCACGGCGGCTTGCTTGGGCACCATAGTGAGCTCAGGGCCAGCCTGAACTACAAAGTGAGACCCTGTATCAAAAAGCAAAAAAAAAAATTTAAAAATTAAAAATAAATAAATAAATGATGGATAAAATATAAATTAATGTTTACTTTCACTTAAGAAAATAAAAATTTGGGCCGGAGGTTTAGCTCAGTGGTTCCGGCACCTGCCTCACAAGCGAAAGGACCTGAGTTCGGTCCCCGGTAACCACATATAATGCCCACCAACAATCAACACCGCATACCACAATGCCGGACGTGGTGGCTCACGCCTGTAATCCCAGCACTGGAGAGGCAGAGACAGGAGGATTGCTGAGTTCGTGGCGGCTTGCCTGGGCACCATAGTGAGCTCAGGGCCAGCCTGAACAACAAAGCAAGATCCTGTCTCCAAAAAGCAAAAAAAAAAAAAAAGAAAATACAAATATGAAACAATGATTTTCACCTCAGATTTGTAAAAATCAAAAGAAAGGTAATATTAAATACTAGTAAGAAAGCAGAAAAATATGAGCATAATATATAGTAGACAGAAATGTAAATTACCATATTTTTAAAAAGACATTCGTCATAGTCTATAAAAACTATTTTTGAAAAGCATATTCTTGGGCTGGAGATTTAGCTCAGTGGCTCCAGTGCCTGCCTCACAAGCGCAAGGTCCTGAGTTTGATCCCCAGTAACCACTTACAATGCTGGGCATGGTGACTCATGCCCACCAGCAATCAATACCACATACCACAGTGCCAGGCATGGTGGCTCATGCCTGTAATCCCAGCACTCAGGAGACAGAGACAGGAGGATTGCTGAATTCGAGGCTTGCCTGGGCCACAGTGAGCTCAGAGCCAGCCTGAACTACAATGCGAGACCCTGTTTCAAAAAAAAAAAAAAAAAAAAAGCATCTTCTTTTGACTCAGCAATTCCACACTTAGAATTATTTTTTCAAATGGGCCAGTATATATGAAAGAAACCAGAAACACCCCATACATCAAACAACAGGACACTGTCTCACATTCTCACCAGCAGAGTAAGAAAGAAAACCTAAATGCTGAAAATCTGTATTTGTATAAATGAAAACATTATGTCTTCTTAAAAAATAAAGAAGCAGCCAGGCATGGTGGCTCACACCTGTAATCCCAGCACTTGGGAGGCAGAGGCAAGGATTGCTGAGTTAGAGACTTGCATAGTGCTACATAGTCACCTCAGGGTCAGCCTGAACTACAAATCAGAACGCTGTCTCAAAAAGTAAAAATAAAGGGCCGGAGGGTTAGCTCAGTGGTTCCGGCGCCTGCCTTGCAAATGCAAGGTCCTGAGTTCAATCCCCGGTAACCACATACAATGCTGGGCGTGGAAACTCACGCCCACCAGCAATCAATACCTCATACCACAATGCCGGGCGTGGTGGCTCACGCCTGTAATCCCAGCACTCTGGAGGCAGAGAAGGGAGGATTGCTGAGCTTGAGGCTTGCCTGGACTTCATAGTGAGCTCAGAGCCAGCCTGAACTACAAAGTGAGACCCTGTCTCAAAAAAAAAAAAAAAAAAAGCGAGGTGTGGTGGCTCACGCCTGTAATCCCAGCACTCGGGAGGCAGGGGCAGGAGGATTGCTGAGTTCGAGGCTTGCCTGGGCTACATAGTGAGCTCAGAGCCAGCCTGAACTACAAAGCGAGACCCTGTATCAATAAATAAATAAATAACTAAAGAAGCAGAACAATATTTACATGATATTTTTAATTTTTAATACAAAACAAAATCATACACCTACTTACATTTCTATCTGTACATGCTTAGAACTATCTGAAAGATATTAGTGACTGCATCGGACAAACAGGATGTACATGCAGTACAAAAATTTTTGAAATATATCTGTACTTTTTGTATTTGCTTATTTCAAAAAAGCAGAAGAGCGCCCATGGGACCCGGCGCCATCTGCAACCCAAGGGCGGACGCCACTCCACCCTGGAGCGGCCCGGTGATGACCCAGGTGGACCAACCGGACCCAGCACCATCTGTGACTTCAGGGTGGGCCCTACTTCGCCCCGCAGCTGCCCAGTGAGGACCCAGGCCCGCCAACCGGACCCAGCGCTATTTGCAACACCCAGGGCGGCCACCCCTATCACCCATAGCTGTGCAGAGATAGACCAAGCAAGATAAAAGTTGAGGGATATTTCTTTTTAACTAATGCATTTAGCTCGGTATATTGACACTGCTGATTTTGATGCTGTTGTTACTCTTTTTATTCCTCCATTTTGAAATAACTATTTTTTTCTTATTTTTCTACTTTGCTGGCACTAAATCTACACAACTTTCTGGGTTTTTGCTCTCACTATTCCTTACATCTGTAAAGAAAAGGGAATCTAGCTTCTGCTTTGCCATCCACTCCTAGATCCCTCTATTCACCTGTTGTCCCCACACCTTCTCCAACCATCCTGTCAGAGCCAATATCCAGAAATAAAAGACTCTTAGAATGCCCTATTTCTCCCTCTGTATTATTATAAGAAAGTGTGCAAAACGGGCCGGAGGGTTAGCTTAGTGGTTCTGGCGCCTGCCTCACAAGCGTAAGGTCCTGAGTTCAATCCCCGGTAACCACATACAATGCTGGGCACAGAGACTCACGCCCACCAGCAATCAACTATCAATCAGCACCGCATACCACAGTGCCGAGCGTGGTGGATCATGCCTGTCATCCCAGCACTTGGGAGGCAGAGGCAGGAGGATTGCTGAGTTTGAGGCTTGCCTGGGCTACATAGTGAGCTCAGGGCCAGCCTGAACTACAAAGCGAGACCCTGTCACAAAAAAAAAAAAAGTGTGCAATGTCTTCCGTGGTCTTACAGCAGAGAGTTGGCACTGTTTTATATATGTTCTTTTAGCCTCTGTTACTGGCTGGCATATATGAGGTTCTGGAGATCTATATGATCTTTATAAATCTGCTAACCATATTTCACTCTCCTTCTGTCTCCCTACCTCACTGATTCCCCAGGGACCTTTTAACCCCAAAGGGTTCTGGGGATACATTTACAATCTGAATGTTGTATACACATTGCTGATTAATTCTAAATTTTGGCCTATGGACATAGAGGTAACTCATGAGTTCAAAGGCTTCAGAATAGAAATTACCATAACCTTTCATTTCATTTATGGTGTTTAATACTGATACTGGTACTGATTGTATTATGGTAACAAAGATGATGTGATTGTTTTGTTCAAACACCTCCCATGCGGTGTCAGAACTGAGAACTCTCAAGGATCACTACAGTTTCAACATGCCACTTCCAAAGGGGCCCAGATAATACAAAGAAAGAGACCTGCAACAAATATTGCCCTGTCATCAGGCAAAGAATTAAACAAATAGTATTAGTAACAAAAAAAGAGTAGAAATGAAAAAATATACAAAAAAACAGACACAAAGATCAACACCACGGGGAAATTAAAAGGGAAAAAGAACAAACAAACTCAAAAACAAGGTCTTTTTGAGATGGTAACTAAAGCAGATCTAGTAAAATGGAAATCAGAACTCATCACTGAGATCAAAACTGAGATACCACAGTGAAGGTCACCATTAAAGAAGAGATCAGTGAGATGATAGAATGCAAAACAGCAGAAGCAATGGAACCTTTAAAACAGTCCAAGCAAAACAACAAGCAATGATGAAGGAGAATGAAAGTTTAGGAAATAGGATGAATGAAGCAGAGAACCGAATCTCAGACCTAGAGGACAGCATCGCAGCCAATGAGCAGGAAAGATATAACCTATGGAAAAGGGCAAGGGACCATGAGAAATCAATCCAACAGCTTCTAGATAACTCAAAGAAAAATAACATAAGAGTGATTGGAGTCACTGAGGAAGCAGGAGACTGTGTAAAAGACACACAAAAAAACTATTGTCAGAGATAACAGCAGAAAACTTCACAGGAAAAGAATTGGACATAAAGATTAATGAGGCCTACAGGACTCCAAAAGGCCGTAACATAAAAATATCTATACCTAGAAATATAATTATCAAGGTTCCAGATGCACAACAAAAAGAATGAAATACTGAAAGCAGTGAGAGAAGAGAAGAAAATCACCTACAAAGGGAAGTCCATTAGGATCACAGCAGACTTCTCAACACAAACATTCAATGCAAGGAAAGCCTGGAGGGAAGTATTTCAAGCATTACAGGAAAACAACCTCCAAACTAGACTGTTGTATCCTGTAAAACTATCTTTCAGAATAGATGGGGAAATAAGATACTTTCATGATAAAGAACACCTGAAAAACTTCACAAATACGAAACCTACACTCCAAAACATTCTAAAGAACATCTTGGAAAAAAACAGAAAATTCCATACCCACGAGACCCAGCAAAGTGAACTCACTGGGGTAAACAAGAAACTAAATAGAAAAGGGGAAAAGCAAGGAAGAAAAGAACCAAGAACAGGGAAAAAGGGCAGCTCTGAATATGTCCATATCAGTCATAACCATTAATGTCAATGGACTCAATGGGCCAATTAAAAGACAGGCTAGCAGACTAGATCAAGAAGCAAGATCCTACAAACTGCTTCATACAGGAAACACACCTAATTCAGAAAGAAACCCATAGACTGAAAATGAAGGGTTGAAAAACAATCCTCTATGCCACAGGAAACTGCAAAAAAGCAGGAGTGGCTATCTTGTTCGCAGATAAAATAAATTTCAAACCCAAACTGATTGAGAGATACAGAAGGTCACTATATTCTCAAACAGGAATTATCCAAGAAAAAGAAATAACAATCATAAATATTTATGCACCAAACTCTAATGCACCCAACTATATAAAACAAACATTAGTGGACATGAAAAGCTAGATAACCATTAATACCATAGTAGTAGTGGACTTTAATATTCCACTCTCACAAATTGACAGATCAACTGGACAAAGAATCAATAAGGAAATACTTGAGCTAAATCAAAATTTTGAGCAAATGGACTTAATAGATGTCCACAGAATATTTCACCCTACAAAGTCAGAATATACATTCTTCTCAGTTGCTCATGGATCATTCTCCAAAATAGATCACATTGTAGTCCACAGAACAGGCTTAAGTAAATGCAAAGGAATTGAAGTTATCCCCTGTATACTATCAGACCATACTGCCTTGAAACTGGAGCTGAATAGCAGAAGAAATTCCAAGATCCTCACAAACACATGGAAATTGAACAACATTCTGTTGACCAACCAATGGGCCACAAAAGAAATTAAAGAAGAAATTAAACAGTTTCTACAACTAAACGACAACCTCAGCACAGCATACAGGAATTTATGGAACACAATGAAAGCAGTTCTGCGAGGGAGATTAATAGCAGTGAATGTCTACACTCAGAAAATAGAGCAAACTGAAATAAACAATCTAATGATGAACCTCAGACAATTAGAAAAAGAGGAACAAGACAAACCCAAAGCACATACTACAGAGGAAATTATAGGGATCAGAGCAGAAATTAATGCAATGGAGACAAATAGAATCAATGAATCAAAGAGTTGGTTTTCTGAAAGGATAAATAAAATCGACAGACCCTTAGCCAACCTTATCAAAGGAAGGAAAAGGCTCAAATCCATGCTATAAGGAATGAAAATGGGAAGATCAGCACAAATCCACAGGCAGTCCAAACGATAATAAACACATACTTTGAAAATCTATACTCCAAGAAGATAGAAAATCTAGAAGAAATGGATTCCTAGACACATATGAACTTCCAAAGCTGAATGAAGAGGATATAAAAATGTTACACAACCTGATATCAATCTGGGAAATCGAAAATGTAATAAAAACCTACCAACAAAGAAAAGCCCTGGTCCTGACAGCTTCACTGCTGAATTCTACAAAACTTTTAAAGAAGAGATAATACCGGATTGCTGAGTTTGCGGCGGCTTGCCTGGGCTCCATAGTGAACTCAGGGCCAGCCTGAACTACAAAGTGAGACCCTATCTCAAAAAAAAAAGAAGAGTTAATACCAGTGCTTCTCAATCTTTTTAATGAAATCAAAAGGGAAGCAGTACTCCCCAAATCGTCCCTTGAAGCAACCAGCACCCTGATTCCAAAGGCCGAAAAAGATCCAACCAAAAAAGAAAACTGCAGGCCAATCTCTCTAATGAACACTGATGCAAAAATCCTCAATAAAATACCGGCAAACAGAATACAGAGAGTTATCAAGACAATCATACACCCTGATCAAGTTGGATTTATCCCAGGGATGCAAGGCTGGTTCAACACACGTAAACCAATAAATATAATACACTATATTAACAGACTCAAGGACAAAAACCATATGATCATCTCAATAGATGCAGAAAAAGCATTTGACAAAATCCAACACCTATTCATGATCAAAACCCTACAGAAAATCAGAATAGCCAGACTTTATCCCAACTTAAAACAAGCTATATACAAAAAGCCAACAGCCAGCATCATACTTAATGGCCAAAAGCTGAAGCCTTTATGCTAAGATCAGGAACGAGACAAGGATGCCTGCTGCCATCACTCTTGTTCAATATAGTGCTGGAAACATTAGCCACAGCAATCAGGCAGAACAAAGATATAAAAGGAATAAAGATAGGAAGGGAAGAAGTTAAACTGTCATTATTTGCTGATGATGTGATACTCTATCTAGTGGATCCTAAAAAGTCAACCAAAAAACTGCTAGACTTAATCACCAAATTTAGTAGTATTGTTGGATACAAGGTCAATGCTCAAAAATCAATAGCTTTTGTCTACACAAACAACAGATTCACTGAAAGAGAAATTGGGGAGTCAGTCCCTTTCACAATAGCAGCCAGAAAAATAAAATATCTAGGAATCAACCTAACAAAGGAAGTGAAAAACCTTTACTCTGAAATCTATAGGACTCTGAAAAATGAGACAGAAAAGGATATCAGAAAGTGGAAAGACAACCAATATCATCAAAATGGCTATACTCCCCCAACTATTATACATATTCAATACAATTCCAATTAAAATTCCAACACTATACTTCACAAAGCTAGAGAAAATAATCCAAAAATTCATCTGGAACCACAAGAGACCTAGAATAGCAAAAGCAATTCTAAGCAACCACGACATGGCAGGGGTATTACAATCCCCAACTTAAAACTCTACTACAAAGCCACTGTGAAAAAAAACTGTATAGTACTGGCAAAGTAACCTGAGGACCAGTGGAATAGACTAGAAGATCTGAAACAACCCCGGATACACTAAGCCAACTTATCTTTGACCAAGGAGCCAAGCATCCTCAGTGGAGGAAAGATAGCCTCTTCAACAAATGGTGCTGGAAAACCTGGGCTTTAACCTGACAAATTCTAAAGCTAGACCTATCTCTTTCACCGTGTATAAAACTAAATTCACAATGGATTCAAGACTTAAGTATTAAAACAGAAACAATAAGCCTGCTGGAAAACAAATTAGGTAAAACTCTTGGAGACACTGGCTTAGGCAGAGACATTATGAATAAAACCTCTATAGCCCAAGAACTAGCAGAAAGAATCAACAAATGGGATCTCATCCTACTAAAAAGCTTCTGCACAGCAAAAGAAGTCGCTGGCACTGCTAAAAGACAACCAGCAACATGGGAAAAAAATCTCTACTTGCTGTTTATCAGACAAAGGGCTATTATCTACAATATATAAAGAACTTAAACAGATCAGCCTCCCCAAGTTTAAAGACCCAATTCAAAAATGGGCATCTGAAATGAACAGACACTTCTCAAAGGCAGAAGTCAAAGCAGCTAAGAAGCATATGAAGAAATGTTCAACATCACTGGTCATTTGAGAGATGCAAATGAAAACAACATTGAGATTTCACCTCACTCCACGAAGAATGGCCGCTATCACAAAATCAACCAACAATAAATGCTGGCGTGGCTGTGGGGAGAAAGGAACCCTTCTCCACTGTTGGTAGGATTGAAAACTTGTGCAACCATTGTGGAGATCTGTGTGGAGATTCCTCAGAAAACTAGGGCTAGAGGTCCTCTTTGACCTGGCTATCCCCCTGCTAGGAATATACCCAAAGGAATTTTAAAAATCACATTGGAAAGACAGATGTGCACCCTTGTTCATAGCAACTCAGTTCTTGATAGCTCAGTCTTGGAAACAACCCAAATGCCCATCAACTGGAGACTGGATAAAGATGTGGTTTTTTTATAAAATGGAGTATTATTCTGCCATAAAGAATGACAAGATTCATTCATTTATGTGCAAATGGATGCACCTTGAGGACACACTAGTAAGTGAAATAAATGGATCACAGATATGCAAATACTGGATTTTTCTTTGATATGAGCACCTGTAGATGTAAATGAGTTCTAGAAAGTATGACAATTTTTGTAGAATGGGAAATTTCCAAAGGAAATTTGGTGTGTGAACATAATGAGGGGAAGAAATAAATATGACTTTGAAAGAAAATAAAAGAGCATGTATATGGGGGTGGGAGGTGTAGGTGGGTAGGAATGTGGGTAAAAATGAGAATTAGCTTGTGTCATATAGTTGTACAAATTCCCCAATATTGTGTGTGATTGTGAGATGTATACAAAATGTACCAATAAGGAATTCAATTTTTAAAAAAAAGCTGAAGAGTGAATAATGATTAAAAGCAGATTCTCAAGCATAAAAATCTTTATTTACCCACAATGCACCTGTTGACCTCAGCACATCTACTTGCAAAGGAAAGACCACCACAAATACCAATGATATCATATATATAACACTTTATGTTTTAGAGCTCTAGACCAGTTAACAAATAGAAAGCCCAGAGAAAGATGCAAAGAAGAAAGTACTACCTGAGATATGTCTATTGTTTCTATTCTTGGGTAACATTCTTAAAAGACATTACATCAACCAATCCATCTCCCAGAAGGCTGTACAAATTTGAACAAAACCAACAAGTTTATTAGTGGTCACTTGCTATTGTTACAGTGAAGACATTGACTCTGAGAATCAATCAACAATATTTCAGTGTTACAACACACTAGCAATCTAGAATACAGATTCTAGCTCAGCTCTCCTTTATCCCTAACTAACTCATCTGTTCAAGGGCAGAAGCTAACTTACATAATTTGACAAATTCTAGTATCCTAATAAAATATTGCTTAAAATTTTAAATATTTATAATAGCCTCAGAAATATATTGCAAGTCAGCAGATCAGAATCTGAAATGTATGCCTTCAGTAATAGTCTCTTTAACTGTTAAAAAAAGGGTTTCTTAGTTATTTATCTCGTTGTTTACACAAAATATCCAACACTCACAGTTAAGGAAGAAAAGGTTTACTCTGGCTCACAGTTTGTAGAGGTTTAAGTTCATAGGTGGCTAACTCCAAGACAGTGTGGCATGGCAGGAGCATTGTAGGGAGAAGACAGAAAAGCAGGAGAGTATCAAAGCAGCAAGTGAAGACAGCAGCAAGAGAAAGCAACCACCTTCTTTCTGTCCCTTATATCCCTTCTATCCAGGCTATCTACCTTTAGGGCACAGAGCATCACACCCAGTGTTGGCCACCCTTAATCCCAGCATCACACCATGAAGCAATTCCAGTGTCACATCCTTGATCCCAGCATCACACACCCTAGATTCAGCCACCTTCAAAAAGCCCCACAGATGGTCCCTCATGGCTTTGAGGGGACATCTCAATCTAAGCCATTACAAAAGGACTTCCTCCACTTGAACATGACCCAATTACATTTCCTTCCAACAACTCTACAAGTCACTCCTTCTGTTCATTTAGTTACCTCTCACCTATCCCATTTATCTATGCCCTACAGTCAAATCAGTGATATTTTACTCTTAAGTTCACCAAGACTCTACAGTTTCATAACTATATAAAGACAAATAATTTTCTCTCACTTGCTAAAAATTTATACCTCACAGTAGAAAAATGACATGCACAGACACACACAGACATATACACACATACACACATACATATGCCACCATCACCAATAAAAACAGTAACAACGAAAAATACTGAGCACTTACACGGAATGCTGCAAGAATGATTCTTGTTACTTTCTCTTTGACAGATTCTTGAAGGATGTCAGAGAGCACAGGAATGATATTGTAGCGCCGCAGGTGTTCACACATTTGCGGACTGAATGCGAGGAGCCATATTGAAAAAATCATTTGATATTGGAGTTGAAAGCCGCATTTGTTACTCAAAACTCCCATTATGCTGAAAAGAAACACACAATTAAAAAACATTTAGCGTGATTCCAAACAAAAAAGAAATGAGAGATCATTTTCTTGACATAATAATGGAAAAGTCCATTTGAATTAGATCCTCAATTTCTTCTCTACCACCAATAAGTCAGAGGACCATTTCCAGTACAGTTCCACTTACCTCTCCCTCGATAGCCACAGAACCTCAGGAATCAGAAGCAGGAAAGCAAGAAGGGAAACCCAGATTTGCAAGAACATGGGACATGAAAAGAATAGGACAGACAACAGAGAGTGAAAAGCAACAAAAGTGGTGACAAAACAAACATGTACCTTTAAGTCAAATTTCATATTCAAATTTTCAGTACAGGTAACCAAGAGGATAGCTTTCAAATACGAAGGAAAAGGGCCAGGGATTTGCCATGAATGTTCAAGGGCCCAAGTTTGATTCCCAGTACCACGAATGAGTGAATGAATGAATACATATATACATACATACATACATACAAACAAAGGAAGTTCAAAATAAGAGGGCATGGCTTGAGAAACCTATGATGAACCCATATCTGACACAGCCAGTCACAGAATTTGGAGTCAGAAAAAAGCCTCAGAAGCTTCCAGTTTTAGCTCTTTTTTCACCAGTAACAAAATGAAGAAGCTTCATAGAAATGAAAGAGGTACCCCAGGGAGATAAAACACATAACAGAAGGCATCTTAGGAAATTTCCTAGAGGAATATCTGCATTCAGACAATGAAAGTAAGAAATGATCATATAAGACTATTTAAAATGACAGCAAAAATACAGTGTTCAATTCAGTGGCCCCTAATATAAACTACAACCTTGTCAATAATGATGTACCAATACTGCTTCTACTGGAACAAATATATATATTATACAAAGGGTTAATAATAAAAACAGCTTGGAGGGGAGGACAACAGGTACTTCCCTACACTTTCAATTTTTCTGCTCTATTAAGAAAACAGCCACTCTATTATTAAGAAGTAAAAGTTTTCTGAAGTATAATTTTATAATATAACCCTACTATTAACTTGGTAGAAGGGTTGTATCTGTGCCAGTTCTCCACTTTTATGATTTATATACAGTTCTAAATTTACTAAATTTGCCAAAATTTTCTCCTGCATTGCTTCTCCCTTTAGTTTCCTCTAGACTGGGTTATTACATAAAACATACTTTTTAAACAGCTGATACAAGTATCTGAAACACTGCAAAATCATACCATATCACCATTGCTCTACCTGGTTTCTGTTCTCAGACCATTCTAGCTGTAAACTTTATACCCTTGGCTTTGAGATGCTCTGACTGAAAGCCTGGGAAGCACGTCTCTGCTCTACCTGCCACTCCTGTGAGGCTCAGGAAGGATGGGGAACTGTCTTCTTTTGGCTTCCTGTTCCTGTGAGCTTCACCTCAGCAACACCTTTTAACCTCAGAGCATTAGCTCCTTCCCACCAAAGTAGCTGAATTCAGCTTCACTTTCCAGTTCTAGCAGAATAATTACCTGTAATTTCACATACCAGCTCTAGCCAACTGGGTCCCTCGTCAAAAGGCCCAAGTCCTTGCATGAAGCTGTTCCTCAGAAATCAGACACCAGCATCAGGAGTAGAACTTCCTCCTCACAGCAAACTTCAGACACCTCACTCTTTGTCCAAGGTTACAAATGTCATTGATCCAAACCTCTGACTTTTGCTCCTCCAAGCTTTATGGGTGGTATCCATACTTGCTACTGCTCTGACATTTCACTTATGTTTTTAGAATAAATTAGCTAGCAAATGTGTACCTAGTTAATATTCTTCACATCAGATTCCATCCCTGGCAGCGGTGACGGACTGAGGCTTGCACACCGGCCCACTCCACCCCAAACTGGCTCAGATGACTTGGCTGCTCTGCACACCTTTCTGTCCCTGGTGGCAGCAGCGGTGGCAGACTGAGGCCTCCACACTGGCCCGCTCCATGCCAAGCCAGCCCAGACGACTCAGCTACCCTGGGTGCCACTTGTTCCCGGCGGCAGCAACAGCGGAGAACTGAGGCCTGCCCACCAGCCCACTCCACCCAGGAGCCGTGCAGTGAGGAGTCAGGTACGGACCCCAGGCGCCATCCCCACCACGAAGGATTGAAGGCCGCCGGCCAGGCCCAACCCCACCCCGGAGCTGCGTTGTGAGGACCAAGGTCCAAGAGGAGCCAGAGCCATTTCCTGTGTCCCTCCACACTGCAGCCGCGCTGAGAGACCAGGCAAGATAAAAAAAAAAGGGGGGGGGATCTAGCTTCTATTTTGCCATCTACTCCTAGATCCCTCTACTCACCTCTTGACCCCACACGCTCTCCTACCTTTTGTCAGAAGCAATACCCAGCAGTAAAAGTCTCTTAAACTGCCCTATTTTTTCTCCTATACTACTATAAGAAGGTGTACAAAGTCTCCAATGGTCTTACAGCATACAGTTGGTACTGTTTTATATACGCCCATTTATCCTCTATTACCCACTGGCATATATGAGGTTCTAGAGTATAGGAGATCTTCATAAATCTGCTAAACCTATTTCACCCTCCTTCTGTCCCCCTACCTCCCTGATTCCCCAGTGGCCTCTTATTGCCAAAGGGTTTGGCGGGTGCATTTATGATTTACATGTTGTATATACATTGCCGATTAATTCCAAATTTTGGCATAGGGACACAGAGGTAACTCATAAGCTCAAAGTCTCCAGAACAGAATTTAACAAAACTTTTTATCTTATTTACTGTGTTTAATACTGATATTGGTATTGATCATATTATGATAACAAACATAATGTGATTGTTCTGCTCAAATACCTCCCATGATGTGTCAGAACTGAGAAATTTCAAGAGTCATTACAGATTCAAAGAGGACACCTCAGGAAGGTGCCACATCCAAAGAGCCCCAGATAATAGAAAGAAAGAGACCTGCAACAAACATTGCCCTGTCATTAGGCAAAGAATAACATTAGTAACAACGAAAGAGTAGAAATGAGAAAATATACAAAAAACCAGACACAAAGATCATCACCACAGGGAAAATCAGAGAAAAGAGAAATAGGGTAAACTGAAACTCAAGCACCAGAACGCTTGGAGATGGTAACTAAAGCAGATCTAGTAAAGTGGAAATCAGAACTCATTTCTGAGATCAAAACAGAGATACTGTCCACAGGGAAAGACATCATTAAAAAAGAGATCAGCGT
>PVIC010042330.1:0-15849 GCA_004025085.1 Thryonomys swinderianus
GCTGGAAGGTTAGCTCAGTGGTTCCGGTGCCTGCCTCGCAAGCGCAAGGTCCTGAGTTCGATGCCCAGTAACCATATATAAAGCTGGGCGTGGAGACTCACGCCCACCAACAATCAACACCGCATACCACAATGGTGGGCGTGGTGGCTCACGCCTGTAATCCCAGCACTCGGGAGGCAGAGACAAGAGGATTGCTGAGTTCGCGGTGGCTTGTTTTGGCTCCATAGTGAGCTCAGGGCCAGCCTGAACTACAAAGCAAGACCCTGTCTCAAAAAAAAAAAAAAAAAAGCAGTAACCTAAGAGGGTAAAAGGGAGAGGCTTCTGCTGCTGCTGCTACTGCTGCTGTTTGCTGTTTTGTTGCCTTCAGCTGCCCTGCCACACCATGAACTGTTTCTTATCTGCCATGCCACCTTGCCTGGGAGCCAACCAACTATAGACTGAAACCCTTACAAACTCAAAGCTGAAATAAACCTTTCTATCTTTAACTTTTTTTTTTTACTGAATTCTTTATTGGTACACTTTATATACACATCACGGTCTACCTTTAACTTGTAGCATTGGTTATTTTATTTCAGCAATGAGAAAAATAATGAAGTCAGTATCAGAATATTGTACTCCTCTATGATGATGGTGGAAATGTACATGTAAATCATTAGAGCAACTAGTAAAGCCTAGTATGCAAGTGCACACAATCTGTAACCTAATAGTTCTAATCCTGTTGTCATATCCCCACAGAAAGTCTCCTGCAGAAGCCAAGTGAGATCCAGGGCAAAGACTTTGACTACATACTTGTTTGTTCTTATAAAAACTCTCAAACCATCTAAATATGCAACAAGATGGAAATGAGAAACAAAATGTAGTCCTATCCACATGATGATACCTTGCAGCAGATAGAATGAATAGTTAGAGCTAAATGTATCAACAAGAATAGAGGTCAAAAGTGGCCTTATGGGGAAAAGCAAGACATAAAGGAACACAGATCTGTAAATGTTGAAAGGCATTTCCAAAAAACAATACTATGTACTTATTATTTGTCATATATATGCATGTATATGAAAATAAATGGTTTCCCAAAAAGTTATTTTAACTGGAACATCTGTTCATGAAAGTCATAATAGTGTAGACTTTAGAAAGGGGTAAAGATTAAAATTTGAGAGTGTATCAAAGAGTAAAACTCCATAATATTTTATCCCTTTTATAAAGCACACAATTGAAGTAAAAATAACAACATTTTCATAGTTATCATCCAAGTGGTGGACAATGTCAATTTGCTATTATTGTATTTTTCTTTTATTTTAACTTCTTAAAGAAAGACAGAGGCTATTTTGATGTGCTGCCCTCTGGGGCCCCCGGAGCCTACATGACTAAGAAAATGGTGTTTCTCAGAATTCAATAATTCATGATCTGAGTAGGGGCGCTAGTGCGGGAAATGCTCCCATCCTTATGGAAGTGCAGAAGAGCGCCTCCAACACAGGCTAAAACCTCACTCCCTCTATCCTCACTAGAGATGACCTTGGGTTTGAACGCAAGGGAGAGAGCTTAATGCACTGAATGCGTCTCCTATCTACTTTAGAGAGGTGGAGGGAAACTCTCACCTGTTTCAATAATTCATCAGAATCTCAGCATGACAAGGTGAAGAACTTTCCAGAGGCACCACTGCAAGTCCAGCAACAACTCTGGCCAATTTGAGGTGAGAGTTCATTCCAGGGATATCTTCGTCCTGAAGGTAGTAGAGAGGACATAACCCCCTTATTATTATGAGAGGTAAAACCCGAATATGCAACGAACAACAGGCAGATCCCATTAAAATGTGGACCCTCTCAATGGAAGAGCAAGTCCTTAGCATGTACAAGGCCCTGGATTCAATCTCTAACATAGGGAGAAAATGTGGCTCCTTCAGCAGGTCTGTGGGAGGGAAAGTGAACTGGGGTTACTGAAACCCTGCTTTTCCATCAAGATGCCAAGTGCTATAGGTACTACAGGTCCCCACATCATAGTTTGAATAGCAAGTTGCTACTCTGCTCACTGTCCATCACTTCTTGGTCTTTCTGCTTCCTCATCCTACCTACACAAACATGAGTTGACAGTATCTGTGAGCACCCATGTCAGGAGAGTCTGGAATGCCTAACTCCTTACCTTTCTGTCGCAGAGACAGAAGCTGGGGAATTGAAGCCTCCCTTCATCATAGGTCATGGGTTCTGTGAAGCAAATGACAGAGAAGAGCTTAAAAGAAGGTTGGCCAGGGTAACAGCCCATCCCAGCTTTCAGGATTTCTCAGATTCAAGATTCATACACATTGCTAAGACAAGAAAAATCCCAGGCAAACCGGAACGTGTTGATCAACCTAACAAAACTCAGATTGGAAGACCAATCTGCGGTGACAGAAATGAGAAGGTGATTCTCTAGGAAAGGAAGAGGATGGGGAAATTGACTGGGAAGATGCCAGAAGTTGTTGATGCTGGACCATAGACCACCCTTCCTGGGGGTGAATATCCTGTAGGGGAATATATATGTTGGTCACAGAGCTGTACACAACGGCTAACACTTATCATGCTTAGGATATTTATGTATGTAGATTATACCCCAGGGGAAAAATCGTCTAAAATAGGGATGGAGATTTAGCTCAGTGGTTCCAGAACCTGCCTAGCATGCGCAAAGTCCCGGCTATTATCCCCGGTAACCACGTATCACAGTAGCAGCAATGGTGGCTCACGCCTATAATCGCAACACGCAGGAGACAGAGGCAGGAGGATTGCTGAGTTCTAGGCTTGCCTGGGCTACATAGTGAGCTCAGAGACAACCTGAAGTACAGAGTGAGACCCTGTCTCAAACAACAACAGCAACAAAATGTCTAAAACAAAACCAGCCTGGTCCACCAGCTTTCCTAAACTCTAATCTGAATTCTGGCATCACTGGCCTGCAGGCAGCTGTGGAGCGGAAGAAACTAAACCTGAATATCAGTCCCAGGGGCACATCCTTCTCACAAACAGTGGCCACACTCCAGTAACAGTGGCCCTTCCAGGAATTTCAACTTTTCTCACTTAATAATGCTCCCTTCTTTACAGGGAGAAATCTAACGATCAGGTGGTCAGAAGGGTGAAGGTTTTCTCTTCCCTTTGAAGATGACAGCAGTTACCTTAGAAAGACAGGGTAGGGGCAGGGATTTAGCTCAAGTGGTAGCACACCTACCTTGGAAGCATAAGGCCCTGAGTTTGATCCCCGGTACCACCACCAAAAAAAAAAAAAAAACCAGGGCAGTGAAACTACTGAGAGGCTGTGTGAAAAACAGAACCATCACCAAAGCCCGTCCTTGTAACTGTCCCTTAAGGCTGTCCCTCCTAGTCTCCTTCCTCTATAGTCACTTCCTTGCACTTTGGGAACAGCCGGAGGCCACAGACCTCAGCATGCCCTGCAACCTCCTGGGGATGGACAAAGCACAGAGGTTCTGACTCAGCAGGGCTGGGTAGGGCCTGGGGATGTGTATTTCTAATGAGGTCACAGCTGATCCTGCTGGCCCAAGGACTGCACTTTGAGAGCCATGGTGAGTAGATAAATAACCAGCTCCAGAAGAGTCCTGCTTGGATTATGATTCTGCAGCTCTCTCACTGGGAGAAAATTTTTAGGCAAACTGTTCTCACTTTCTGAGATTTAGCTTCCTCGTGTGTGAAGTAGGGATAATAGTGAACTCAGAACTGTGGGATATATTTGAAGAAGTCTTCTTGAGAACCTTTTGGAACCTATCACTGCCTAGAAGCCCCTCAAATCTCTGACCCACCTCCCAAATGCATGAGAATTTGACTCCCTCTGAACTCCTGCAGCCATAATTATTCATAATCTTCAAAAGCAAACTGCATTGTGTGGGAAGGCATATACAGTCTCTCCTCACATGCAAGTGTTCAGACCCTGCGCTCCATTCCAGGGCTCCTTAGTCACTCCCAGGCTCGTGGCCCACAGACATGGTAGCGAAGGGAAGAGACAGATCACAAAACTCGGAGTCATCCGCTCTGCTGGGGAACAGTCCTGTTGGAGGACTGAAGACAAAGCAAGAGTCTCTCCAGTGTGCAAGGCCTTGGGCTCCCCTGAGCAGCCCATAAACATCCCAGTATAGGGGCTCACTGGCTCCTTCAGAGCACAGATGTAGGCATATGGCAGGTGCTCCAACTGTGTCGTTACTGACTTAATAGGCCTGGCTCCTGTGATGCCTCGGGGAACAGTGCCTTGTCTGACCACAGCCTGAGAAATCAAAAAAACATTCAATAACCTGCCCTGCTCTGAGGAACAAGACCAACATTTGTTTATACAGAAATGCAGGCAACTGCCTCCTGTGTGCCAATGGAGAATTCAGTCGTCAGAGCAGAAGTGAAAGGGAAAGCACTGCCTCCTCGCATGAACATGTGCCTCCATCTCAGCCGTCAGGCTGCCCCTGCCCCCACTCCTGTGCCACCGACCCTGACCACTGTCTTCTTGAAGCCTTGGGTCCCTCCCACTTCTGCATATTAAAATTCCTAAACCTGATTCCTGATGAACCTTGGAAAGAAGTGGGGGAAAGAGATCTCTTTTGGGATCAAGCAGCCTGGCCTAAGGTAAGACCTAGCAGGGGCATTTAGGAGCCCTGGGAACAAGTCAGCCAGTCCATCCATGGGCCTCGGCTTCCCCATCTGGGAAATGGTGAAAACCAGTGGCCAATTCTCCAGACAGTTGAGAAAGTGAGCAAAAGAGCCCGGCTTCCACTTACAGCCACTGTCACTGCTTCTGTGCCCCCCTCTGCCGCACAAAGGGCTGCGGCTTGCTAAGCAGGTGCGTCCTTCGGGCTCCCTTCTGCCCTCCCCTCAATGCCCTTCCATAGAGCTTAGTGACACCGGGAAGTGGACGTGCAAAGGCCCAGATCCTCTGAGCTCCTCTCCCCATAACTCAACCCTGGGCGGTGAGCTTGAAAATATCACAAGCAGAGCCTCTTCTGTGACATTTCAGATCGAGAGCAGCTCGCACACTCCCTCCCCAGCTGCGTCTGGTCAGCATCCTTGGCTCAGGAACTCTGGGGCTGCCCGTCTCATTGCCAGCTCCCTACTGACCTCTCACTGGGGACAGCACTTTGCATTTTCTGGACCACGCCATGTGCCTGATCTTAATTTGCTCACCAACCCCGCCAAAGAGCAAACGAGTGTTCAGGCTACATCAGTGGCCTAAGACCACCGTGGGTAAGTGGCAGAGCCAGGATGTAAAGGAGAACTCACTGGCTTGTAAGCCTCACCCTTTGTCACCCATTAATGATGCAAATGGGAAGAAGAGAAGGACCCTGTTCTCTGGACCGTCAGACACCAGACAAGAGCCAGGCCACCGAACAACGCTCTGCGACTCTCCCACATCTGCCGGCTGTGCAGTCCAGCTGCTGGGGAGTCCAGAACACCCTGCACTGACACCCATCCCCAGACAAGCCTGTGGGAGTCTCCCTGGACAGGCTCCTAACCCACCGTCACAGGACGGCTCCTCTGGTCTCTGCCCCTCGGCTCAACTCTGCAGTGAGCAGAGTTGGATTTACCTCCCAAACACACCTCCAGCGTGAATCCCACTAACAGAGGCGCTGAGATCAGAGCCCACCACGCCTGTCCCTGCCCCCGACTTCCCCCAGCCTGACCCACCTTCCTCTACTCCTCTCCCTCCCGGAACCTCTGCCCATGCTCTCTGGAAGCCCCTCTCAGTAAGTAAACTCGCCTTCACGTCCAACCACCTTCCCAAATGTTCAGCATCTCTACCTCCATCTCAGCCAGATCGCTCAGGCCCCCCACAAACCCAGCTCCCTTGCTGCCCACCCCAGCTCGAGCTGCCCCAACCCCAGGCACACACCTCAAGGTCAGATATGCAGTGGGAACCCTCTTAGCTCTGGACACAGCATGCTCTCTTCAGGTCAAGCCAGCTCTTCACCCCCTTCCGTGCCTTCCTCCTCCTGAAGACCTTCCTTCCTCTTACCTGGGACTCAGTTTCTCTCTCCACCCTAATTATGTCTGGGCACCTCTGGAGCAGGGATTCTCCGCCTCAGCACTATGGACACTACGAGCCAGATCACTCTGTGGAGGAGGCTGTTCTGGTGGATGTTTAGCAGCTTCCCTCACCTCTACTGACCAGCACTACCACATCCCCTGTGGGACAACTAAAAATGTTTCCAGGCACTTGCCAAGGTCCTGCAGAGAAACGAAAAACCTTTGGTAGAAAAGAAACTGGTCTAGATCAATATCAACATCCACGAGAACCCTGGGCCCAGGACCCTCGATGTCTGCCAGGCTGCGTCCCTCTCTGGGCACAGCGACCTGCCTTGGGCACTGCCCAGTGCCACCCAGGAAGCAGATGGAAGGACGAGTGTGAATCAAGCAGATTGATCCCAGGCCCAAGGCTAACTCACTGCACTCGGCTGTCAGCCAGTGCCTGGCCCTCGTGGCACATCCCAACCTGGAACTGAACTCGTTCTTAGCATTTCCTCCCATTGTCCAGTGTCTCTTCTGCGCCCTCCACTGGAATATAAACTCTCTGAAGGCAGGAACTTGACTACTTTCTTCACTGTGCTGTCCCTTACCCTAGTGGTATGCCTGGCACAGAAAACAGGTATGGACTCTTAAGTGAAATGAATCAGACACACGTTTAAATATCGCATTGTTGGGCCACAGATTTAGCTCAGTGGTTCTGGTGCCTGCCTCACAAGTGCAAGGTCCTGAGTTTGATCCCGGTAACCACATACAATGCAATCAATACCACATACCACAGTGCCGGGCATGGTGGCTCACGCCTGTCATTCCAGCACTCGGGAGGCAGAGACAGGAGGATTGCTGAGTTCGCGGCGGCTTGCCTGGGCTACACAGTGAGCTCAGGGCCAGCCTGAACTACAAAGCAAGACCCTGTCTCAAAAAAAAAATTAAAAAATAAAAAATCGCACTGTTTCTCTGGCATGAGAAAACAAAAGGATAAATAAGGACCAGAATGCCTAACAGATACTGTGAAATAGGAAGAGAAGGGAATGGGGGGGAGAGGAAGGAAGGGAAGAGAAAAAAGAAAGTAGATGGGGAAAATGGAAACAAAGTTTTGCAAATAAAGAGGAAGAAGACTGAAGGAAGGGGAGGGGACTGAGGAAAAGGAAATCAAAATATACACAGGAAGAAATTCCCTGTGATGAATGTGATCATGATATATATCAACAGAGTACCAATAAAATTATCTTTTTAAAAAAGAAAATAGATAGGGAAGGAAGGAGTGGGGGAGGGAGGAAAGGAAATGTTCCCAGAAGGGAGCACTTTGCAGAAGAGGAGGGGATAGTACCAATCCCGGGAAGCAACAAAAGTCAAACATGACATCTGTGTCATGGAATAATCCACAGCTAGTAAAAGGGATAATGTATCTCTATCTTTACTGACATGGAAATATCCCTAATAAAATTGACTGTCCATTTATATGCCCATCTGCGTCTTTATGCCCAAAGAAATGCTCACCAAATGGCCAAAGATGTTTTATCACAGAGTGATGTGATTTCAGGGGAATTTTGCTTTTTTTTTTAATTTCAATACCCCACAATAGCAAAGTATTAAATTTCCAAACAGAAAAACCTACAAATCATGTTTTCAGAGAGTATATTTTAAGATGGAAAAATTCTCATGAATGAAATGTTAGGTGAGAAGTATAAGACATAAAGAAGCCATCATCTATCCCAATTGAAGAAATTTTTAAATTGTATATGGAAAGCACTAGCAAGATACGAAAGCAATATATCAGATCAATGGGTTCTGGGGGTGGAGGGCAGGAATGAGACCACTGGACCATTTCTCCTGTGCCCTCGTTTCCCCCAGTCCTTCAGTGCAGCACTATCCAATATGGCAGAAAGTAGCCATGACCCACACAGGCCTCCTGACACACGAAACTTGACTGAGATGACTGTGAACTAGGAATGTTCTTATTTTAATAGAAATAAAGCCTGACATTCCTAGTGGCTGCCATATTTGAGAGCAGCCATTCTGGCGTGAGCAAATACTTTTATTCTTAGGACAACCAAAAAAGCACACGATGTGATATTTAAATTATTTATTTTATTGAAGAGGAAATCCAAAAGCTGCCCCAAAGACTGGCCCAGTTCCAACCCAATACAGTGTTCTGCATCTGTTTCTCAGAAGATCTGAATAGCCCATCCGAAGTTTCTTAGCAGATGCATCATTTTTCACACTTTTCTAAAACTACAGGATGATTTCTTCATTTCTTATGCAGTTTTTGAAAGTGAGGCAGAGTCAATGAACTCACATGTATTCCAGAAACTGACTTCCTTAGACCTCAACAGAAGGTACTTAAGTGCGCAGATGTTTGCAGGCTTTAAAAGGAGGCCTTGCTGGATATGAAAAAACATTCCCCCTAATTTTTTGCTCAATTTGTTTTTAAGTTGGTAATGAAATCTGTGAATCTGTGGTTCCCTTTCTTCAGGAAAAATGGAATTTTGGTCCCTTTTAAACATCCAACACAACCGGATAATGGAGAAATCAGACTCAATAGTCCATTTCTTTTTCATTTCAGAGCAGTGATGTAAACAGGATGATGCCTTGCTTTTGGGGTATTTGAGGGTCTTTTGTTTTTTGGGGTTTTTTTGCCACACATACAGCAGCTCAGGTGGATTTCTGCCTAATGGCTGCTTATTCAGTTGATGTCTGTCAACACATCGCATGTGTCAAAATAAAGTCACAAAATTGACAACATCTTTGCACAAAGATCACCCCACTCTGTTCACCCAGGAGAAGCGGACTTGGTATTAGCCACTTTGTTCTCACCTAGAAGAGCTGAGGGGAAGAGGAAACACTCATTTACTGAGCGCTTACGAGGTGTCATCATAAAAAGGTTCGTGCCAGCCGGGCATGGTGGCTCACGCCTGTCATCCCAGCACTCGGGAGGCAGAGACAGAAGGATTGCTGAGTTCGCGGTGGCTTGCCTGGGCTACATAGTGAGCTCAGGGCCAGCCTGAACTACAAAGCGAGACCCTGTCTCAAAAAAAAAAAAAAAAAAAGTTCGTGCCAGGCCAGAGATTTAGCTCAGTGGTTCTGGCACCTGCCTCGAAAGCGCAAGGTCCTGAGTTCGATCCCAGTAACCACATAGAATGCTGGGCGTGGAGACTCACGCCCACTAGCAATCAATAGCACATACCACAGTGCCGGGCGTGGTGGCTCACGCCTGTAATCCCAGCACTCGGGAGGCAGAGACAGAAGGATTGCTGAATTCGCGGTGGCTTGCCTGGGCTACATAGTGAGCTCAGGGCCAGCCTGAACTACAAAGTGAGACCCTGTCTCAAAAAAACAAAAAAAAAGGTTCATGCCATGCACAGAAGAGGTTTGACTAAGTCTCTCCTCGTGCTTCAGGGGCTGGAAGAGAGAAGGGAGGGGAACAGTGCAGCCTATGGCACCTCAAAATAATAAGATAAAACGATGAACATCTGTGTTTCATTTGCCACCTGAATGTGTGCCCTTGGTGAATTCTTCATTCAAAAGGGCAGAGCAAGCTAATGAAAAAAGATGCTGCCCGATCTCACTACCCAAAGATAAAGACTCATCCACTTTTGAAGGCATTCTTCAAAATTTCTCTCTGTTCTGGGAGTTCCTACTGAGGACTGTCCCTCAGGTGACATTGGACAAAGGTCACAAATGGCTGGGTGCAGTGGGTACAGGCCAGGGATGTTACCAACCGCCCCCCACAACCCACTGCAGTGAGTCACTGGCCCAAATGTCAATGGTGCTGAGGGCGAGCAACCCGGCCTCAGACATACGGCTGTGTCCCTCTGCAGTAATTTCATAATTGAGTTCACACAATGCCAGCTGTTTGCCATCCTGCAAGAAAACACACATCGCTTGTCTGCTGTGGTCAACCACTGCCTTTCCCTTAGAGGAGCCTTGTCTCACGTTGACGGAACTATGAAGGGAAGGATCTCACAGATTTTATGAACAAAGTCACCGAGGTACTGGAAAGTGAGGACTCGCCAGCAGTCGCACAGCAGTTAGTGTGGTTCTGGCACCAACTTCAGGGCACACAGGATTCCAGTTCTGCCTTTCTACTTCTGTCCACTTGGCCCTTTCACCTGAGGACTCACTTTACAAGGGACAATGAGAAGTCCTCTTTTAGGACCTGAGGGAAGCAAGGCTTTGGCCTCTGTCAAACATCATCATTCAAGTAACTCCACTCCTTAAGTCTTCTCTACAGCAAATTTCTGCCTTCATCAGTATGATCCATCAAGACTTAAACAAATACTGAGCAGGGGGCTTAGCTCATTAACACTGCTTGCCTCACAAGCACAAGGTCCAGAGTTTGATCCCTGGTACTAGAAAAAACAAAGACTTAGACAAATACTTTTCTCTCTCCTCACTTTCCTGCTCATCTCTCCTTGTATCTCTAGTTTACATACACATATACTGCATTAAATTCACAACTTGTATTTGATCACAATAACCCTCCCATCAGTTTGTCAAACAGCCCTCAGTTCTGAATTCTTCTACATCTAGTGGTGGCATGACCTCTGCCTCTTTCTGTTTGCATTTGGCTGATATATCTGTGACTATTCTTCCTTCATCATTTCGTTTCTAGTGTGTGAGTCAAGTTTGTATATCTTCATGGTAGAGTAAGTAGTTCTCCAAGGTGTGTAAACACCTTGTGTTTACATTGTGGGGGGAGGTTCTCTGAGACAGGTCTCACTGTGTAGCCCAGGCTAGGTCTGAACTCACAGCAATCCTCCTGCTCTGCCTCTGAGTGCTGGGATTACAGCTGTGAGCCTCCACAATGGGCCAAACACTACATTTGCTTTATCCATTTGTTTGTTGATGAACCTATAGGCTGCTTCCAAAATTCAGCTATTATAAATTGTACTGCTTTAAACATAGGTGTGCACATATCACTGTACTATGATGTCTTTGACTCTTTTGGGAAGCTACCTAGAAAGAGAAAAGATGGATCAAATAAATAGAATTTCTACTTTTTTTTTTTTTTAGAAACCTCCATACTGATTTCCATAGTGGTTGTCCTAGTTTACATTCCCACCAATAAAGTAGAAGGGTTTCTTTATCCCCACAGCCCTGCCAGAATTTGTTACTATTTGATTTCTGGATAATAGTCATTTTTTCCTGGGGTGAGACAGAATCTCAGTGTTGTTGTTTTTTTGTTTTTGTTTTTTTTGAGACAGGGTCTCGCTTTGTAGTTCAGGCTGGCCCTGAGCTCACTATGTAGCCCAGGCAAGCCTTGAACTCAGCAGTCCTCCTGTCTCTGCCTCCCGAGTGCTGGGATTACAGGCGCGAGGCATCATGACCAGCTCAGTGTTGTTTAAATTTGCATTTCTCTAATGGCCAGTGATGTTGAACACCTCTTCATGCATTTACTACCTTTCTATCTTGCTTGATCGTCTTTGAGACTATATTTCTCTGACTGTCCCCTGGGGCAAACATCCGTCCTCATTTGCCTAAGACCGAAGGGTTTCCTGGAACGTAGAACACACACGGACCTAGGTGAACTGGGCGCCCTCCCTGAAATGCCACTGTTTCCATTAGCAGCTGCTTAGAAACCCACGACCATGGCCAAGTATATACTGCAGGAAGCTCTTGCCTATTCCATCCCAGCAGGTTCCTCCTTCACTTTCCACCTCAATCAGCTACTGTTAATTAACAATATATGGTTAATTATTGACCAGAACTAACTGTAATACATATTTCATTAATTCTCAAACAAAAGGTTGGCTTCAATTAACCAAGTGTGAAAAATCTGATTATGGCGGTTTGCATACAGGCCCATGGTTACCATTACCAATTAGCGAGCTCGTGCCCCAGAAGCCCTCATTAGTGCATGCATTTGTGACATATAAACAAAAATGAAAGCCATGGGATCATTTTTCTAAACTCCACCAGACACAGAAAACATAGTACAATTTATGCAGGGTTGTAAAAGCAATCATTACACATTATGAAATAAAACACAACCACATTTTCAAAGTGTTTGCCGAGAAATGCTTTGCATGGAAATGCCTCTGTGTCATGCATACAGGGTACTTCATAAATGATTCTGGGCCGAAAGGTTTTTTGTTTTTTAATGTTAGAGCCACAAAATTCCTTAGAATGACTTCTGTGCAATGACAAAGCTCAGAAAAGTGAAGTGATATGGCAGAGTATTCCAAAAATATAGCCAGGACTAGAACTTTCTTGGAAACCAGGGTTGCTCAACTTCACCACTGGTGACATGTTGGGTCGGGAGTTCTTGGGGTGAGAGCTTTCTGGTGCATTCCAGGATATCTGGCCTCTCCGTCCTCTGTCAGATATTAGTAGAGTTGGCCCCCTTGAGTTATGACAATCAGATATCTCCAGAATTTCCAAACTTCCCCCTTGCAGGGAGGGGGAGGTACTTATGAGATGTCACAGAATCTGCCTCTGCTGAGAACCACTGTCAATGTGAACCAGCGCTTCTCAAAGTGTGGGCCACAGCCCAGCAGCACTAGCATCACTGGAAACTTGTTAGAATACAAATTATCAGGCCACATCCCAGATCCACTAAGTCAGAAACCATGGGGTCGGATCCCAGCAATGAGCCCCTCTCTGGGTATGTCTGCCTCACTCAAGTTTGAAAGCCACAGATTATATCTAACCCTCCTTATCAGATGATTACTCTTATCTCTATTTTGTAAGTGAGAACTGAAGCTCAGACAGATCACCTAGGGTCTGACTGAGTAACAGCAGAGTCTAGACTTGAACAAGGCTCGGAACAACACCAGAAACCAGCACTTTCTGCTCTACTGCAGTGGGATGGAAAAGCTTATGTCACTCTACAGCCTTTCACTCCCAGCCTATAGCACCAGGCCTCTTCTGATGCCTGAAGTAATAAAGAAGAGTCAGAGACCAGAGAGGCTCGTCAAAGCTGATAGGATGTTAAGTGAGATCAAACGGGTGATCTTGGAAGTAAAGGCACCCGTATCTCTGGCATTTGGGGTGCTGTGACCTCACCGTGCTGGCCACAGCTGGTTGGCTTAGAGGAGCACTTGGCCTAAGCTAAACCAATGACTTCCTTCCCTGAAGTCCCAACAGAGTCCCAGTGACTTCCTTCCCAAGTTCAGAATCTTGGGATGAGGTGAGAATTGACTGCATTCTTCCCTAGGAGAGTTGAAACCCGGAGATTTCAAACTCTGGAGCTATTGGCTACCATGAAAATTTCTCTCACAACAAAAAGAACGTCCTTCTCATTCCCCCAGTGACTCAACAGTAGCAAGTACAGTAACACTGTCCACAACATTCAAGGGTCAAAGGCCAAATACATCTTCCTGGGAGGATCTATTCTGAGAAAGTCCTCCCCTAGCTTCTATACAGCCTATGGCTTCTCAAGAAAATTCCTGATCTTCCCTGAAAAATCAGAGCCACGCAGGGCCCCGAAGTTGTCACTTGGATCTCTCCACCGTGTCCCCCCACAATACCTCAGAGCAATGCTAAGCAGCCACATGAGAAAGAGGGAAGAAAAGCACTGTGCCGAGAGGGCTGCGACTTACACCTTTGGACAGGAGAGAAATTAATTGAATGGACAAAGAAATGCAGGCGTTTTGGAGAAAACAACAAAACATGTATTAATACACCTGTGACTCCAACCACATCCTCACCTCAACAGGAAGTCAAATGTCCTCCCCCAGGATTCACCTCTGTATCTGCAAAAACAAAAACTGTCTGGGATAGAATCAAGGTGGGGGTTTTTGCCAGATGGAAGGATGGATGGATAGACAGATGGACAGATGGATGATCAGTGAGAACACTACAGTTCCCTAAAAGCAGAGTGAAGAACACCTTGCTAAGGTAAGAAGCAAAGCCTTGTACTGACCAGACAGACAAAAGTCCACCTGGAAACCGACCTGCCAGGTGGCTGTAAACCACTCCCTTGGCCTCTCTTTCCCCACTGTGCTGTCCTAGCTCTTCCTCTCTCTGGACCCTTCCATCTCCCCGGTCTGAGGAAGCTTCATGGGCTTCATCTTCGCCAGAACTGAGAAAGCAGGGCCATACTGGGCCCTCTGCAGAGGGGGCCCAGCGCCCATCTGCTGGCCCTGTGTGCACAGCGACACCAGGACGGGCGGGCAGTTGGGAGGGCTCCAACTTCTCTGAGAACATTGCTACAGATGCATCCGAAAAGGGTGAGATGTGGGCCTGGAGGAGAATGAGAAGTCTGGAGCGCTGCCACTCAGTCCTGACCCCGCACTCCCCAGACAGGCACCAGCCCCGAAGTTGAGGACCCCTCCCCCGGGGTGTGGTGCAGAGCCCCAGCCCAGAAAGTACCCTCCTCCCCCACGCCCAAGCCATTGTGCAGGGATGAATTCCAAGCAGCAATGGAATGATGGCTGTGGTAAAATGATGCCACTCTCCAGCCCACAGAGACACACAGGACCTTTGCCAGATCTTTGCCTGGTTTAGTTTCTGATCGTTGTGCCTTAGGGCACTGTCAAGCCTTTTTAGAAAAACGTTCCTCGCCTCAAGTAATAAGGAGACACAAATACACACCACTGAGCAGATATCAGTTCTACAGACCCAAACTCTTCAACCTACCAGGATATCTCACGCAAACTGCTAACAAATCCTCGTCCCTGACCGAGCACTTGCTAAGGGCTAGCGGCTGGCGAAGATGGCTTTCATTCAGCCTTCACAGTGAGTGACCCAGGCAGCAGGCAGCCTATCCCACGCACGGGAAACAGATGATGAGTAGGGGGCCTGTGAACTCTGCCGAAGGCCAAGTGAGCACTACAGAACTGAGACAGGAATTTTGCTTCGTCCACCAGCAGAGCTCGTGGCCCTAACCACCGCGCCACACTGCTCCCCAGCACACCCCAGCTCCCAAACCAAGGCTTCTTCCACCCTGGACCCCACCCCACTGCAACCCACCTGCACTCTGGCTGCAATCCTGGTCCTGTGGGTCCTGCCTCACCTGTGCTCTCCCGTGTGCTTCCCAGAATGCTCCGGGCTCTGCCCACCGCCACCTCCTCCATGAAGACCTCCTGGCTCTCCCAGCCCCCAAGGTAAAGTCAACTCAGCTCTCCCCCAGGGCTCATGGAGTCTGGAGAAAATCTATCACAGGAAATCCCCCCACCATTATTTATGTGTCCACCTCAGTCTTCTGGGAAACCAAAGCCACACCTTCTTCTATGAGTGCTCAGGACCAGTCTGCCAGGTGCACGTTCCGGAAACAGTGAATGAATAATGAAGCGAACTGAAACCTCACCAGAAATCCAATTTCCAGTGACCCAAGACAGCCACCGTATACAGCAAGGGTGCACGGTGCACGACACATGAAAATATCTTAGGAAGGAAAGAATAGATAAATGACAAGATCACTCAACATTCACAGCCTTATTTCTATGCCCTCTCTTTCCAGGTGACCTAGAGACTTAGCCAAGCTGAGATTTACTCTTAAAACTTGAAAATGGAAACATCATATGCATTCTAGTACACTCACCATTAACTCTTAAATCTCTAAATGAACATTGGTGGGGTTTTTTAGTTTTGTTTTTTATTGTTTGAGATAGGGACTCACTATGTTGCCCAGCTGGACTCTAACTCCTAGGCTCAAATCATCTTTCTGCCTCAGCCTCCTGAATAGCTGGACTATAGATGAATACCATCTCATCCCAACTTCCAAATTAATTTTTTTTTTTTTTTTTTTTTTTGCTTTTTGGAGACAGGGTCTTGCTTTGTAGTTCAGGCTGGCCCTGAGCTCACTATGGTGCCCAGGCAAGCCGCCGCGAACTCAGCAATCCTCCCGTCTCTGCCTCCCGAGTGCTGGGATTATAGGCGTGAGCCACCACGCCCAGCATTATATGTGGTAACCGGGATCGAACTCAGG
>PVIC010042331.1:0-15847 GCA_004025085.1 Thryonomys swinderianus
AAAGCTTTTATGCAAAGTTTACAATTTAAGTAATCACAATTTTAAAACTAACAGGGTAGAACTGGAGATTTACCTCAGTGGTTTCTGAGTCTGCCTAGCAAGTACAAGGTCCTGAGTTCAATCCTCAGTAACCACATACAACAATACTGGGCGTGGAGACTCACGCCCACCAGCAATCAATACCACATACCACAGTGCCAGGTGTGGTAGCTCATGCCTGTAATCCCAGCACTAGGGAGGCAGAGGCAGGAGGATTGCTGAGTTCAAGGCTTGCCTGGGCTACATAGTGAGCTCAGGGCCAGCCTGAACTACAAAGTGAGACCCTATCCCCCCCCCAAAAAAAAAGAAAAGAAAAGAAAAAGAGGGCTAGCCTGAACAAAACAAGACACCAAATTAAAGGAATGCCATCCTGTAGGAATCAGTTAATCTTTAACACTTACACACACCCAGATAAATATCAGTCTTTTGTACGAGCCTCCAAAGAAATGGAGCTGGCATTAGTCTAATTTCTCTAATTCAGAATAATCCATGGCGAATAATTTGGCTCAGTCACAGCTACATCACATTAACTAGAAGAATCCTAATTTTGCCTGGCAAGTACAAGGCCTTGAGTTCGTTCCTAGCACTGAAAGAAAAAAAAAAAGACCCAAACAAAAAAATGCTAATTTTAGGTGCTAGGGATGCGGCTCAGTGGTAGAACTGTTCCACTGCACGCAAAAGCTTTTTGGAGGGAGGGAGAGAAGAATGGAGGGAAGGGAAGGGAGGAAGGAAATTTTGCATTGCTATTTCTTCTAGTTTTAAAATTAGAGGTCATAGGCCTGAGATTTAGCTCATTGTTTCCGGACCTGCCTGGCAAGCCCAAGGTCTCTGGTTCACTGCACAGGAACCACATACAACAATATTGGATGTGGTGACTCAGCCCCACCAGCAATCAGTACCACATACCACAGTGCAGGGCTTGGTGGCTCATGCCTGTAATCCCAGCACTCAGGAGACAGAGGCAGGAGGATTGCTGAGTTGGAGACTTGCCTGGGCTACATAGTGAGCTCAGGGCCAACCTGAATTACAGAGCAAGACCCTGTCTCAAAAAAAAAGAAAAAAAAAGTTAGGGGTCAAACCCACAAAGTCAAATGTAAGTTCCCTCTTAGTAATGAAACTCCCTCCTTTCAAAGATGATTTGCCCAGGACTTGAATCACTGAATTGTACACAGGAGTAGCATCTCCACACTGGGTCTCTATGCATGGATTCTTTAGATGGACTCACCTTTATTGAACCAACGATATTCGAAGCAGTACAGTGAGTAGAGAAGGGACATATGCAGCAGACTGACCAGCTGACCCACAAGATGGATGGGAAAGAGACTCACAAACATTCCCTGAAGAACAAACATGACAAACCTGAATTCCAAAACTGCAGAGATCTAACACTGTTCACCCACCTGGCCTAATTATCAGCACTGCTGAGATAGCCTTCTAGCCACTTATTAAGTTTCTAAAAAGCAAGAAAATGGAGAAAACACCTGGGGTGGCAGGAAAAGAGCAGATAAATTCATGGGTTTTATAATTTTTTTATAATTTTATGCTTATTTTGGTTTTTTGAAACTAGACCTCACTATTTAGTTCAAGCTGGCCTTGAACTCACTATGTAGCCCAGGCGGCCTCAAGCTCACAGCAATTCTCCTGTCTCAGCCTCTCCAGCACTGAGATTACAGGTGTGTGCCATCACGCCTTACTTACAATTTTACATTTAAATTGTTTTTTTCTGTGAAACAATGATTTAAAATTCATTACCTCCCACAAAGTATATATGCATGCCCCAGGATAAATGCAATCCAGTCTTTCTGAGGCTCCAACTAGTGATACTTTTTTTTAATTTTCCCATGTGTCTAGAAGGCCAGTCTCACCTGGATAAGGAAAAGAGCCTGCAGCAAAAGGTTGAAGAGCATGTCAGCAATTATTTTGCTGACACTGGGGAACGGGTGAGGCTTTCTCCCTGACACCTCAAATGCCAGATCTGCTATATCCTGTAACAGAAAGTAGTATGCCAAAACATGAATTCAATGGCCTTGACATCCATACTTAAAACAAAAATTCTGGTCTGCCACTAAAACTTCCATTCAAAAAAAGCCTCTAGCATCTGGCAAGATGCTTCAATGACCTAAGACAATTCCACTTTTCAGGACAAAAAGATCTCCTAGTGACTACTTGGGCAAGAAAGATCAAGGCTGAAAAAGGTACCTATATGGCCCTGACTTCACCAGCTAAAACCTGTCACCTGCCCACCCATCATATAGGAAGGACCCAGTTCTGCCCTGAACCTACTTGAAACCAAATGGCATTCACGACTTTGCTAAGCACAAACAGGGGTAGCACCCAAAGAGCACTGAAAACCGACGTGAGGAGGAATTCCAGCCATGACCAAAGATTTCCATGTAGAGACGGATCTCCTAAAAAGGACAAAGAGTAATTAGCTTAAGTGGAGAGATGGAAAATCAGGAGATCAAATATGGAACTCCTATGACTATTCTTTTCTCTCCCCCCATCTTTTTTTTACTTTCTGGTATATCACTTTACCCAACTCAAAGTCCTATTCACAATATACACTCATTTTGGCCACCTTCCTCTCAGAATAGCAAACATATATGTGCTGCTTATCTTGAAATAAATCTGCCTACAAGGTGATAACTGAGACATCACTGGGAATAATAGTAGACAATTAGGAGGAACCACCTGGGTTTAAATCCCAGCTCTGCTATTTACTGATGGTTTAACCATGGTAACGAGTTTCTATTTCCTACTGATAATGAGATAGAACAAGAGTGTGTTTCTCAAAGGGTTGTTGCAATTTCTGAGTATAAAACACCTAAAGTTCCTGATCTATAGAAAATGTTCAATAAATGAAGGGGGACTAGAAAAATATCTCCAACCTCCACCCCTAGCCAACAACAAGGAACAAGGTACATACTTACCAATAATTCGGGCTGTGGCTGACTGAAGCATAGGAATACATACTCGATAAAAGAAAAGGAGACTTAACTAAAAGGAAACAACCAATAAGGTAAACATCAAAAGCCCTTCTTTAAAACAAGTTTCAAGTTTTAATGTGACAATTTTCCAGATGGGGGTGACTATTAAAAATCAGGACTAGCTGGGTGTGGTGGCACATACCAGTAACCCCAGCGGTCAGGTGGGAGAGGGAAAGGGTGAAATTGAAGGCAGCCTGGGCTACATAGTGAGTTCAAAACCAGCTTGAACTACACACCAAGATCCTGTCTCAAAAAAACACCCCAAAACGGGTGTGGTGGCTCATGCATATAATCCCAAGCACTAGGAGGCAGAGGCAGGAGGATTGCTGAGTTCAAGGCTTGCCTGAGCTACATAATGAGCTCAGAGCCACCCTGAACTACAAAGTGAGACCCTGTTTCAGGAAAAAAAACACCCCCAAAACAAAACTAAAATCAAACAAAACAGGAAGTCTAGCCAGGAGTGATAGCGTATGCCTACAATCCTAGCACTCTGGAAGGCTGAGGCAGGGTAACTGCAAGTTCCAGGCCAGTCTGGGGAACTTAGTGCCATAGTAAGACACAGTCTCAAATAAAGAGATGGGGATTTAACTTAGTGCAATACCCAGCAGCAAAAATAATTAAATTAAAAACTCAGAAAACCTGAGGAAACACCAAAATCAGAACATTTCTGTTTTCTA
Organism: Thryonomys swinderianus; assembly: GCA_004025085.1. Lineage (NCBI taxonomy): Eukaryota > Metazoa > Chordata > Mammalia > Rodentia > Thryonomyidae > Thryonomys > Thryonomys swinderianus. The sequence goes on from PVIC010042331.1 coordinate 3,704, forward strand.
GTACTCCCAACTTAGTGATACAAACTTGATACTGCTTATACAACAGAGATACTGGGTGGGGCACAAAAATATTTTAGATAGTATTCAAATCAAAATATATAGGCAAAACCAGGCATGGTGGCACATGCCTATAATCCCTATAACTCAGGAAACTGAAGAAGGATAACCACAAATTCAAGGCCAGCCTGAACTACACAGTGTAGTGAAACCCTATTTCAAAAAGAAGAGGGAATATAACTCAGTAGCAGAGCTCCTGCCTCACATGCATGAGATCTTGGGCTCAATTCTCAATACTATGAAATACATGTTCTTTTGTGAGTAAGAATGAAATCCCTGTAAGTACACAGACTCCTAAATTATAATATTGAGTGTGTACACACAGTTAAAAGCTACATGCCTTAGTGTCTTTAAGAAAACAGCTGAGGACTAACTTAGCAACAGTCTGAAGATGGTTATGAGATATCTGGAATTTGGTGGAAAGAACTTACCCAGAATACTCCCCCATTCCAAGCACAGCACTGGAAAATTCTATTCACGATACGTGTCTCACTGGAAAAGACCACATACTTTAGCTTAAATGGCATATAGATCTTTACCTGGCCATCATTCATTAGCCCACCATTTTTACACCTTCCTTTGATGGCATTATTTTCAATACTTTATGTTCTCCCAAAATATTTCTGAGTAACCACCTTACCTTAAGAAAAAAATTAACTTTCTACCACGCATGGAAGTACACACCTGTAATCTAGCAATCAGGAGGCAGAGGCAGGAAGTTTGCCACAAGTTTAAGGTCAGCCTGGGTTACAAAGTATCTCAAAAAAAAAAAATTATTTTCTGAAATCTAAGGTTGGAAAAAATTAAGAGACAGCTGAAGGTTGGGGTTCTTCTAACAATAAACAAATCCACATAAGCTTTCCTACAAATATCCATCAGACCAAATAAGTTTTTTTGGTTTCCTATTTAGCATTCTGATTTTTTATTAACATTATAACACTTTGAATAAGTATTAGTACTAGACACTAATTTAAGTCACTGTAGAGATATAAAATTACCTATAGCATTTTTTTATAAGCACATACACATACACACACCCCAAAAACATGTAATGGAGTGCTGGAGCTCCCTGAAGCGCCCCTCCCTGGACATTTCCTAACACAGCAAGCATGCCTTACCTCTCTTGCTTCCGTTCTATACTCTGGGCTCTCCTCTGAGCCAAGACACTACTAGCCCTTCTTCGTCGCTGCTCTTCTCTCTTTTGCTGGATTCGAGCATCTAGCTTTGAGATGGTACAAATTCCCCAGATGGAGTCTTTGATTCCCTATAGATAAAGATATTTTTAAACAGGAATTACGGTTTATACAAGACTTTCCAAAGTTACATAGAGGGAAGTGAAGAAACAGAGGAAACTATGGAACTAATTTTGCTATAGAACTTAAAGGGCCTTTTGACTTTTTTCTTCTTTTATTTTTTCCAATGCTAGGGATTAAACCCAGGGCCTTATGCATGCTAGGCAAGTCCTCTGCCACTGATCTATGTCCTTATCCCTTAATTTTTAAAAAAAATGGTCCTAGTCTAAAAAGAATTACGAAAATAATAAAAAACTTCTAAATATCCTTGTTCTCATCAGCTTAATGATTTGTTATATTAATATGTATATGTATTTTTATGAATCATTTGCGTAGATTGCTGAAAGTCTTTTTGCACTGTGCATTTCCTAAAAACAGTATTTTCACATGCCACAAGATAGTTGTCAATTCAAGAAATTTTATATAATGTACAGTTTTGCCAGTTGTCCCAAGAAAATGAGCTCTATGGCACCATCTCTCAAATACAGGGTGTAGCATCACACATAACATTTAGCCTTTTTTTGAGACAGGGTCTTACTTTGTAGTTCAGGCTGGCCCTGAGCTCACTATATACTCCAGGCAAGTCTCAAATTCAGCAATCCTCCTGCCTCTGTGTCCCAAGTGCTGGGATTACAGGCGTAAGGCACCAATGCCCACCACTGTGGTATGTGGTACTGATTGCTGGTAGGGGTGACTCACCACACCCAGTATTGTTGTATGTGGTTACCGGGAATTGAACCAGAAACCCTGTGCTTGTTAGGCATGTCCTGGAACCACTGAGCTAAATCACCAGCCCACACTTAGCCTTTTTAAATTCACATCAGTTTCTTAGCTTTCATCCTTTTTTTGGAGGCAGGGTCTCGCTACATAGCTCAAACTGGCCTTGAACCAACTATGTAGCCCAGGCTGACCTCAATCTTATGGTGATCCTCCTGCTTCAACTTCCAGTGTTAGGATTATAGAAGTATGCCACCACACCCAGCTTGTCTTTCTTTGAAGTATACAGGACAGCTATTTTATAGAAGTCCCTCAGAGCTTTAGTTGGTTTCTTCCTGATGAGACCCCGGTTAAGCTCCTTCCTGCAGGAATATCACAAAGTGATGGAGACCCTTCAGGATCACATCAAGATGTATACGACTGCTATGTGCCTTTGTGGTGATAATGTTACACAACCAGCTTCTCTACTTTTCCTCTTCCAACTAATAAGCAAATGCCAAGAAGGTACTTCAGAGACTATGCAGATATCCTACTCATCAAATTCTCTCCTCCATTAATTCTTTTTTTTTTTTTGCAGAACTGGGAATTGAACTCAGGACCTTGCACTTGCCAGTGAGGCAGAAACACCACTGAGATACACCTCCAGCCCACACCCATTAATTCTAACCCAACAATCTTGAATTGCATGGCTGCCCAAGTTTTCTAATGTCTCCATAATTATCAATACTATAAAGTGTGGCAAGTGGACCCTGCTAGAGAAGACTCTTTTCAGGCCTGGAGATCTGCACTGGGTGCTACACCAACTAGCAGTTGCAAGATCTGCACTATGTCAAACACTGCTGCCCAGCTCCCAAGGAATCTGCAAACTTTTGGATCGCAGCACTGGGATGCCTGATTAAGAAAGTCTTAAACCTCTGGCCTGGGCTGCTGACCACTGTTCTTTTATCATGACACATGCTGCTCTGCCCTCCTGTGACATTTAGGTTTAGATATAAGTTTAACTTATCCTGCAATTCTGCAGAATGACTGACTATATGATAGATTTATTTTTCCAAGATTTGCTTTAAAGAAAATAGTATAGGGAAGTACAGAAAAGTACAGGTTATCATTTAAGCATAGGGAAATTATCTTAAACTTAAGGGAGTTAACCTAGGACAGCATAATCTATACTTAAGACCTTACTTTGTTTGATAAATGCTCTGATACTATGCATCTTTGTAAACAATCTGAGACCACTGGTGATGTCATTGCAGACCTTCAAATCTGTATAAATATCAAGCTCTCAATAAACAAGGTACCTGCTCAGTAGTGACTGAGAGGTCCTCTCCAGCCTATTTTTCTGTCTTTTCTTTTCTTAATCCACACCCCTTGACTTCATGACCCCGCTGTTTTGTGACCCCACTGTTTTGTTCAACAGGCTCTGGCAATAAAGCCAAAATATTTCTTCAGTATCTATTAAATACCTATAGTATTTCCTATACCTATACTAAATCCACAGATACAAGGCAAATAAAACACTGGTATTAAACTGGAGGTGGTAGTGCATGCCTATAATCCCAGCACACGGGAGGCTGAGGCAGGAGGATCCTTATATGTTTGAGGCCAGTCTAGGCTACATAGCAAGATCGTTTTTCAAAACAAAACAAAACAAAACAAAAAAATCAGTAAACCCTTAAAAAATTAAACAGTAGTCTCCAGAGAGAATATGAGGAGTTCCAGGAAGATGATGGAGTAGTGAGTGCAGAGAAACGGCCTCTTTGAGCTTTGGTGTCCTGACCAAATATATCACATGTAAGGAAGGAAGTGGATCCTTCAGGCCCAGGAAGAATCTAAAGTCAGAATTGAAGCCCATGGAAAAAGTGAAAAGACTTCAACTAAGCAAAGGAAGGTAGCAGGCTACGCTTTCTCCCTGAGCCCAGACTCACTACGTGGGAAGGGCAGCTTGAACCTGCAGACGCAGTGACTACTGGAGACTCCAGAGACCTCCACAGAAAAACACACCAGTGAAACAAAGCAGTGGATACAGAGAAGTGCGGTGGCTGGTAATCTGGGTTCACTCAAGGGAGGGCAATTGGCCAGTAGCCAACTTGAGGAGGTGTCAATTGATTTTGGAACTCAGAGCAGCTGCAGGCTGACACCATCTAGTGGCTCCCAATATCATAAGGCCAGGGAGCCAAGTCCAAACTAGTAGGAGGCACTTAAGAGTGTCACTGGCTGAACAAATCAGGTTCTAGTGTCACAGCCAAAAACCAGCCTGAACTTTGGTGGAACTATAGGTGTAGCTTTCCTGTGATTATCCACTACCCCACTGTAAATCTATGGCTCCCCTGCTAGAATTAATCAACACAAATCTGGGTTCTGTCTGCCATTTATCTATCAGTAACAGCCGAGACACACTCTGAAGTAGACATTATTTTCTTGCTTTTTTGCTTTTGTTTTGTACTTTTTTCTTGATTTTCTGTTCCTATTTTTATATGTGTGCATGGTTTTATTTCTTGTTGTTCTTTTTATTTCTTGCTTCTCTCTTTTGTGTCTTTCACCAGTTTCCCAAAGTTTGTGTTCTTTTATCCTCCAGCCTTGCTTGCAATCTCTTCCTTTTCTCCTACTTCTCTATTTTCCCCTAGCCCATTTTAAATCTTCTCCCCTAAGAATAAAATTGGCATTTGGAGGCATACAATTTTCTAGTTTATTTTAGATTTTATTATATAATCACAAAGCTAGTTCACACCATGGTGGCAAATTAATAGTTAACAGTTTGTCATTTTCTGGGCTGTGTTTGATGCTATTATTATTGCTGACTGTACCATGTTGGCAAAAGTGATATAATTGTGCTAATCAGTTGTTCTTTCTGTTATATAAAAAGTGAGATTGCCTAAGGGTCTTAAAAAAATACTGCAGGCCGGTCCCAAAGAACCAGGCAAGTTGAGCCAGGTAGGCAGAAATTTTTCATCTCCAATGAACTGAAGAGGTAGGGTCTTGCAACAGACTCAGAACCCAAAAGCCAGCTACACTTAGAAAGAAAGGGTTTGACAAAAGCTAGAGAAAGATATACCAAGAAATAATTACTGTTCCATAAAATGGTAGCACGGTTGGAGAAGAGAATGAGTCTGATGGGAGAGAGTTGTTAGGTCCTTAAAGACAGCAATAGGTCAATAAAGACAGCAACCATACTTGAAGAGCTCAAGGTTACTACTACTGGCACTCTTAACACCAGAATTATCTGTCACCCCAAGTTCAAAGAACTACTTAACCAACCATACACTGAGCACCTTCAATGAGCTAGACATTACTCAGCAAGAAGAGCACACAAGAAAACTCCCAGATTACATTACAGCTTAATAAGTGCCATAACAAATTTATGTCCAAAGTAGAATGGTAGCATTGTGATAATCAACTTAGTATAAAAGCTAAGAATGAGTTCCTGAAAGCACTAGCCAAGCTGTATTTAAGGATAGCATCCTAAACTGGCATCATGACACATATCTATAATCCCAGCATTCTGGGAGACTGAGGCAGGAAGACTGTGAGTTTAAGCCCCGCCTGGGAAACTTATGAGACTTAGTCTCAAAATAAAATAAAATGGGCCGGAGGGTTAGCTCAGTGGTTCCGGTGCCTGCCTAGCAACCGCAAGGACCTGAGTTTGATCCCCGGTAACCACATATAATGCTGGGCATGGAGACACGCCCACCAACAATCAATACCACATACCACAATGCCGGACATGGTGGCTCACGCCTGTCACCCCAGCACTCGGGAGGCAGAGACAGGAGGATTGCTGAGTTCGCGGACGGCTTGCCTGGGCACCATAGTGAGCTCAGGGCCAGCCTGAACTACAAAGCGAGACCCTGTCTCCAAAAAACAAATAAACAAAATAAAATAAAATACCTATGGATATAGCTCAGTGCAGAGGCTTTGGGTTTACTTCACAGTACCATTTTTTTGTTTGTTTGTTTTGGTTTTTTTGAGACAAGGTCTCGCTTTGTAGTTCACAGGCTTACTATGTAGCCCAGGCAAGCCTTGAACTCAGCAATCGTCCTGTCTCTGCTTCCTGAGTGCTGGGATTACCGGCGTGAGCCACCATGCCCGGCACTGTGGTATGTGGTATTGATGGCTGGTGGGTGTGAGTCACCACGCCCCAACATTGTATGTGGTTACTGGGATCACTCAGGACCTTGGGCTTGTGAGGCAGGCACTGGAACCACTGAGCTAAATCTCCAGCTCCACAATACCATTTTTTTTAAATATCCAAATCTTTACAAATGAAACTCAAATAGACAAGGGTCTATGTGCTGACAGATCCTCACCTCTGATATACAGAGTTCAGGAGAGCAGACAAACAGCACACTGTCTTGGGTTTAAATTTCATAGGACAAGAATATAAGCAAGTGATGCTGGACGTGGTGGCTCACGCCTGTAACCCCAGCACTTGGGAGGCAGAGACAGGAGAATTGCTGAGTTCGCGGCGGCTTGCCTGGGCACCATAGTGAGCTTAGGGCCAGCCTGAAAAAGCGAGACCCTGTCTCAAAAAGCAAAAAAAGAATATAAGCAAGTGAATGTAAAGATATTAAAAGTCTATCATACTGTAGAGTCTCTTTAGTCCTTCTCTTTCAATTCTTCCATTTTCTCTTAAAGGCAATATCCTTTTTTTTTTTTTTTTTTTCTGGAGACAGGGTCTCACTTTGTAGTTCAGGCTGCCCTGAGCTCACTATATACCCCAGGCAAGCCTGGAACTCACAGCAATCCTCCTGCCTCTGCCTCTTGAGTGCTGGGATTACCAGCCACCATGCCTGGCACTGTGTTGTGTGGTACTGATTGCTGGTGGGTGAGTCACCATATCTGACACTGTGGTATGTGGTTACCAGGAATTTAACTTGGGACCCAGACTGCACTTGCATGGCAGACAGGAACCACTGAGCTAAATCCCTGGCCCAAGGCAATACCTTTTTAATCTCTTCCATTGAAGGAAAAACCTCCTGCCAGGGATGGTGGTGCTCACCTGTAAAGCTCCCTTGGGAGCCTCAAGTAGATAGATGGTAAGTTTGACATCAACCTGGACCCATAGTGAATTTAAGATCAGGTTAGCCTGGACTATATAACAAAACCCTGACTCAAGAGAAAAAGAGAAAAAGAAAGGACCTCCTACTCATAACTTCTGGAAATACAGCAAGAGGGGTAAAAATAGGGATATTAGACCTCAGACATCAATACATTAAAAAAAAAAACCTTGCAATATTGACAATCTGGGGGACTAGGCCCTAAATATGAGTTTGTAGGGCATTTGTAAAGAGCACCCTCCTCACTTGCACTTATAAAATGGAGTGAAAAACTAGGTTCTACTTTTTCAACATAAATGTGAATAAAGTAGTTTAGGTAACAGTACTGTACCACATATAGGGAACATACCTATAATTACAACACTCTGATAGGTTGTGATAGGAGGATTGAAAGTTCAAGCCCACCCTGGAAATCTTAGCAAGACCATGACTTAAAACAAAAAATAAGACATTGTAAGGCTCCAAGGCTAAGGCTCCAGGTTCAATCCTCAGTACTACAGAAAAGAAACAGAAAGGTCTGGTCCAAACTGAGGAAAGTCCTGAAAACTAAAGACAATCAATAGACTTCTCAGGCCCTGTAAGATATTGGATGGAGCTAGATGGGGTAGTGCAGGGCCTGTAATACCAGCACTGTAATCACCAGCCTGGGCTACGTAATGAGTTCAAGTGCAGTCTGGACTACACACTAAGACCCTGTCTCAAAAAACCAAGAGGGGCCAGGCCGGAGGGTTAACTCAGTGGTTCTGGCGCCTGCCTCGCAAGCACAAGGTCCTGAGTTCGATCCCTGGTAACCACATACAATGCTGGGCGTGGAGAATCATGCCCACCAGCAATCAATACCACACACCACAGTGCTGGGCGTCATGACTCACGCCTGTAATCCCAGCACTCAGGAGGCTGAAACAGAAGGATTGCTGAGTTCAAGGCTTGCCATGGCTACATAGTGAGCTCAGGGCTAGCCTGAACTACAAAGCGAGACCCTGTCTCAAAAAAAAAAAAAAAAAAAAACAAGGGGGGAAAAAAGATACTGGATAATTCCCATCTCCTGAGTAGGATGAACTACACTACAAAACTGTACATGAACTATGAAGGACTCAACAAATAACAAATTCAAAAAATATCTGTCTTTGTTACTTCACTTTTGTTGGTGAGACAAAATAACCAAAATTAAAGGAGGAAAGGATTATTTAGCTCACAGTCTGTAGAGGTTTCAGACCATAACTGGCTGGCTCCAAGGCAGGGTGATACATGGCAGAGGAGCAATACTTCATGGTGGCCAAACACACCAAAGGACGACAGGGGACAACCACAACTTTTTCTGCCTCTTATATCTTAAACAGAGTACGTAGAGCAGGCAGCACTCACACCCTTACTCTTAGTGCCCTTGAGCCTAACACTGCACCATGAATCAATCACACATTCTAGATTTGCTGACTCAGACAAAGCCCCACCTATGACTACATGAGACTTTGGAGCAACATCTAGACACAAGCCAAACATTCTACCCCTGGTCCCCCAAAGACTTATGGACATCCCTTTATGTAAAAGGCATCCAAGTGTTGCCAAAGTTCTAACAGTTTCAGTACTGCTGGAAATATCCAAGTCCAAAGTCTCCTCTGAGATTTAAGGCAAACTCTTAGCTGCAAGCCCCTGTACAAATAAAGTTAAACATTTCAAATATCCAATGGCACAAGATAGACATTTCAATTCCAAGTTACAGATAGGGAAATACAAAGGAGTGGGACCAAAGCAAGTCCAAAATCCAGCAGGGCAAACATTAAATCTCACAGCTGCATTTCCAGCATCCCCAGCAGCCTGTGACAAATTGAGAATTCCGAAGCCTTTGGGTGGCCCCTCCCTATGGCACTTCTACTGGTTGTAGCTCCCATAGCTTCTCTCTATGATCAACTCTGCTTCCTCCTTGCAGTTTTCCTCAGACAATCCACATTCTTGGCTTCTCCAAACTCCTTATGTCTCCACAACACCTTCAGGTTTATACTCACAGCCTCACACTGCCCTGTCAGGGGGCACACAGCCCGGCCTCCCAATCCTTGTTCTGAAATCTGGATCTTTCTGACTCTACAACTCTTTCATTCTGCATACATCTAAGACCATTGCCACGTGGATGATAGCTGGAGCAGCAGCCAGGTTTCCTTCTCTCTTGGCTGTAGGTGTCGAATACCTGTGAACCAAATCCTGAGGAACAACTTCCCTTGGCAGCTGCCATTCTGGAACATCGTGCTCTGGGGTTCTCTTCTCAAAGCAATCTTACTTTTGCAACTTTGAGGCTGCAAAGGGTGGAGTCCTTCTATTTCATGCTTTTATTTTTTTTTTAAGTTTTTTGAAAATAGGGTCCTGCTTTGTAGTTCAGGCTAACCCTGACCTCACTATGTACTCCAGGCTGGCCTCGAATTCGTAGCAATTCTTCTGAGTGCTGGATTACAGATGTGAGCCACAATGGCAGGGATAAATTCTTTTTTTTTTTTTTTTTGCTTTTGAGACAGGGTCTCGGCTTTGTAGTTCAGGCTGGCCCTGAGCTCACTATGGTGCCCAGGCAAGCCACCGCGAACTCAGCAATCCTCCTGTCCCTGCCTCGCGAGTGCTGGGATGACAGGCGTGAGCCACCACGCCCGGCACTGTGGTATGCGGTGTTGACTGTTGATGGGCGTGCCTCCACGCCCAGCATTATATGTGGTTACCGGGGATCGAACTCAGGACCTTGCGCTTGCGAGGCAGGCGCCGGAAACACTGAGCTAACCCTCCCGCCCAGGGATAAATTCTTACACAAGAATACTTTTTTTTTTTTAATTATTGAGATAAAGTCTTGCTTTGTAATTCAGGCTGACCTTGTGGCAATCCTTTCTCTGCCTCCTAAATGCTGGGATTACAGGCCATCACACCCTGCCCTGTCAGGGGCACACAGCCCAGCCTTCCAGTCCTTCTGAAATCTGGAGAGAAATCTGCCTGTTTCTTGTGATGTCTCAGGCCACTTTTCTATTGTCATGTCCCTTCTCAGGAATCAAGATCTCCTCTACTCTGTCTTTGCAGGCCACAACTTTATGGAGTTTCCTTTCTGGCCAAACTCAGAATGTTTCAAATCATTCTGCTGGGCTCTTTGCTCTTGACTCTCAACATAAATTTGGCTACAATACCCCCAAAATAGTGACTTCCTAAACATTAGACTGCCTTAAAATTTCTTTACTAAGATTAGTCTGCCACCCTAACCTCAGTCTAAGGCAAAGCCTCTGGACATGAGCAAAATGCAGACAGAATTTCTGTCAAGACGTAACACACACTGCTGGGAGTCTAGCAGCCAGTGCGGTTCTACTTCCCAGGAGAAACCTCGCAACCCTGGTGTTTATTGGCTTCCTGGTCTTCTGAACTCTGACCAGAATTTTCCATTCAGTACAGCCTATGGTGTTTCAGCTTTACTTTTGCAGCCAACTTCTCTGAACCTTTCCTAAGTCTTCCCCTTGCCACATGCAGTTCCAAAGGCTCTTGGGTCACAGTCAGGTAAGGTCACAGCAACAACCCCACTTCTGCAACCAAATTTCTGTCTTACTTTTCTCTCATTGTTGAGACAAAATATCTGGCACCCGAAGTTAAAGGGTTTATTTAGCTCACAGTTTGTATAAGTTTCAGTCCATAACCAGCTGGCTCCATGGCAGGGTAGCACATGGCAGAGGGGCGTCAGAGAGCAGAAACAGTTCATGGTGCCCACAGGGATAACCACAGCTCTTTCTATACCTTATAGAAGGTATACTTACCCAGACTACTTAGGGTGGGCAGCACTCAAGGCCTTAATCCTAGTGCCCTTGTGCCAAGCAATGCACAATGAATCAGTCACACATTCTAGATTTAGCCATCTTAGAAAAAGCTCCACCTACAAATGCATGAGGCTCTGAGGGGCTATCTAGACACAAACCACAACATCTGAAGGATTTCCTAGTCAGTTCCTTTAGCAAAAGGAATGAGAAACAAATTCCTTGAAATAATATGTACTTACCCTGCCAAGGTCCTGGAGAAAGGTTTTGACACTGTCTGCCATCTCTTTACCACCCAGATGTCTTATCAGCTACACAGAGGAGAGAGAGGTGCCCCCAAAATCTCTCATCATGAAGGACCTGGAAACAGATTAAACATATGGATTAAAAACATTTATCTTAACTACAAATTACAGTGGACTCTCAAGTTCTGATCAGCTTGAAAAGCAAACAATTTGAATTACAATCAGAATTTCAGTTTTAACTTTTGATCAAAGGCTTGAGTTACAACTTGAATGCCAGTCACTGTGCTTCTGGATGGTCTCAGATATAGATTTAACCCTTAAAGAGTTCTGGAAGAGGGCCGGAGATTTAGCTCAATGGTTCTGGAGATTTAGCTCAGTGGTTCTGGCGCCTGCCTAGCAGGTTCAATCCCTGGTAACCACATACAACATTACCAGGTGTGGTGACTCATATCCACCTGGCAAGGCAATCAGTACCACATACCACAAATGCCAGGCATGTTGGCGCACACCTGTAATCCCAGCACTCACACTCGGGAGGCAGAAGCAGGAGGATTGCTGAGTCTGAGGCTCACCTGGGCTACAGGGTGAGCTCACGGTCAGCCTGAACTACAAAGCAAGACCCTGTCTCTAAAAAAAAAAAAAAAAAAAAAAAAAAGAATTCTGTAAGAAACATTACAATATCCTTTCCTGTGCGGAGTTAATTGAGAAATCCTTTCTCTAAGGATACTGAGACCAGACTTTGAAGGATGGGTGGAGGAGCCAAACCTTTTGCCTAACTTGAGTTATAACCAGCCCTCCATTAAAAATTGATTTTGTAGGGCCGGAGGGTTAGCTCAGTGGTTCCGGCGTCTGCCTTGCAAGCGCAAGGACCTGAGTTCGATCCCCGGTAACCACATATAATGCTGGGCGTGGTGGCTCACGCCTGTAATCCCAGCACTCGGGAGGCAGAGACGGGAGGATTGCTGAGTTCGCGGCAGCTTGCCTGGGCACCATAGTGAGCTCAGGGCCAGCCTGA
>PVIC010042332.1:0-15851 GCA_004025085.1 Thryonomys swinderianus
AACTTGCCATCTGTACCCTGTGGGCACCAGCCTTTCCCTCTTGGCTGTGTGGGCTGGACAGTGCTGGGTATGGCAGGAACTGGACTCCCGGGCATGACCTGCACTGGATCTTCCAGAGCAGGGGTATGGGGCTGGCAGGGTATGGTAGACTGCAAAAGTGCCAGGCAGGTCTGACTCTACAAGGCCTTGGGGGCTCAGCAGGGGTCATGCCTAATTTGGGGACAGAGCCAAAGTCCAGGCTCACTGCTCTGTCCTTGGCCCATGCAGGAAATCAACAACCGTTTCCTCCCCGTAATGTGAGTTCTTGTCTTTCTCACTCGCGTTCCTAACCTTTTGGAAAGTGTTTTCATGACATAACAGGATGAGAGCTGGAAAGGTCCTAGGCTGTCACCTGCTGCTGGCCCCTCCTGGCTGGTGCTCTTACGCTTTGTTGGACTTTTCCAGCTATCTTTAACATTCCTAAGAAAAGGAAATTGCTCAGGATGTAATTTTACAGTACTCTGTAGTGACCAAAGTTGACGGCCACAACAAGCAAAAACAGAAGTAAAACTATTTAATGGAAATAAGAACACCTCCAAGCTTGCATGCTGTCTTTTACTATTGAAGACATGCAATTATTTCTTAAAGCCCAATTAAAAATGCAGAAAAATACTTGCACTCACAGCTCACTGAAGAAGATACACAGATGGCAAGTATATGAAGACTTTCAAGATGACAGGACACTAAATTTCAAATTTTAAGAAATGTCACTGCACAACTGTGAGAAAAACTGAGGTCCTGATTCCACCAGAGCAGGTGAGGATGTGGGGTAATGGGGCCCTCCTTGCTGGGGTGCACCGCGGAGCAGCCACGCGGAGGGGCAGCTGGGTGGGCCGTCACCGGGTCACCCGGCCCTTAGACAAGGCGATTCCTCCCCAGAGAGCAGGAAAATGTCACACAAAACCTACGGAGAGCTGTTCGCTACGGCTGCTTCCATGATTGTCCAGCGCGGACACAGCCCACAGCCTTCCGGCGGTGACTGCGTTGATAATGGCTACGCGTGCAGAGAACAGGATATTGTTCGGTGCTAAAAGAAGCGAGCTGTGCGCCACGAGGAGATGTGTGAGACATTTCAGTTCACGTCAACACACGAAAGGAGGCGGACGCACCACAGTCCCGGTCTTCCCAGCGAGGCTGGACCATGAAGACACCGGCGAACTGGTGGAAGGGGCGGAAGCCGCGGCGGGCGGGACAGGCGACACCTGGGGTTGAGCGCTGACTGACGCTCCTCCAGATGGGCCGCGGGCGGCAGGGTGCGCGCGGGGCACTCTGGGATCCGCGGCCCCAGCGCGGGGCACTCTGGGTGACACACGCGTGTGCTCTGCCTGAAACCGCTCTCTGTTTGCGCCTAACTCAGCGGGACGGCGGCACTGACGTGCGAACCGCCGGGTAACCACAGGAAAGTCCCGCATTTAAAAGGCCCCTTTCCGCGCAGGAACCGGAGAACCGAGCCCGTTCGCCGCCTGGGCTCAGGTCGATTCTCACTTGTTTCTTCTGCAGCCTTCACAGCTCGCTGGGTCTCTGAGGCCTGTGGTGCCTGCTGCTTTACCATGTCCTTTCCTTCTTAATTTTCTTCATCTCTAAATTGAGTTCTGGGACGACTCAACGTGTGATTGCTGTAAAACTGCTGTCTGTCCGACTCCGCCCAACCCACAGCCTTCTGCCTCCTGCCTCTCTTTGTACGCCCGTTCAGCCTCTCGTCCTCTGCCCCAACCCTACCCCACCATCTCCCTGCCTCTCTCCTCAGCCTGGCAGCGGATTCCTCGAAACCCAGGCTCTGACCCTTTCTCAGAACTTCTGCCGTCAGCGGGGTCCAAAGCCACTATCTCGGTCCTGGACCGTCTTCTCCCCGTGACCAGCCCTGTGCACATGTGAATGAGTGTCCGGCACACGGTGACCCTGGCCAGCCCTCTGTGCAGCTTCATCCTGACCCTCAGACACACGGGTCTTCGTCTGCTCCTGGGACAGAGCCAGTCCTGGGTGAGGGGCCCTGCACCCCGCAGTATGGGCACGGCTCCACCCATCACCTCAGCACAGCACTGCATTCGTGTTTTTCCATCTTTGTGTGCTCCGCACCCGTCTCCTGGCTTACTTCTCTTTACAATGTACGCTTTCCTAGCTTGGTCTGTGGAGTTGTTCACTGTGTTTAACACACCAACTTGGATGTGTGGATTCACTGTAATAGTTGGTCCTGGATCACTGACTGGTATCTGACAGTGAAAAACTGTGTTTTGAATGAATTATTGTGTACCTTTTCCATAGGGCTCGCTGTGGCATGCTGTGTTTATCCTTTGTTTCTGTGAGGATACCAGGAAGTAGAATGTAAACTACCCAGTTAGTCCACAGTTTTGATAGCTGATGATCTGAGATTTCAAGAAGCTCTGTAGAGGGCATTTGCTGCCAGACAGCCATCTCATTTTTAGACGATTGTTACCTGATGCAAAGCTGAAATCTGTCTCCTGAGGAGCTTTCACTGGTGCTGTGAGTACGCTTTTCAAATTTACTGTGTCCATCTGATTGCTCTGTTAAGGAAACTTCAGAATATTTGGAGATAGAATGTCCCATGTAAGTCTTCCCATTAAAACCAACACTTTAGACAGATCAATTTAGCAGAGCACATGGGTGAAGCACAGAAAAGCCCTCAGACCTAGAAGAGGGTCCCAGCCCGAGAGGTTCTAGGAGCCAGGCAGAGGCCCCTGCTCAGAGTGTGGTGACTGGTCCTAGGGACAGTGCCATGAGCTGGCCGCCTGTGCCTGGTTGGAACTTGGCTGCTCCGCCCCTGAGCTCCGCCCCCTGCGTGTTCCCGTGTGAGGTTAGCTTGGTTCACCTGTGGGAACTCAGGGAACAGAGACAGCCTCCGTCTGAACCCCACTGTTCGGTGACCCGGTGAGTTTCCCATCGTGAGAGGGCGACTCACCTGGCCTGACCACCCTCACTGTACACTTGTGTCACGCCTGTGTGGAATGTGCGAGGGGGTCAGATGGCTGGGGGTTTTACGCGATCTCTGTGCTTCTGTCGCTTTCCCTGGACTGAGACCGTTTAGGTGGGGTGGATACTAAGGCCAAACACTGCAGCCTCTCAGTGGTGACCGTCACCCGGAATAGTGCCCAGACACGGGGAACTCCAATTGAAATCCCAAAAACCAAAAGAGAAGTCTACTGTTGTGTTAGCCAGGTGGCATACAGGTTGCTGTCTGACACCGAGTTTCTAACCAAGGTCAGTGAGGGGGGTAGCTGCCCCCCACACCCTCGTGACTCACCTTCTCCAAAAGGTGCCCATTTGGAAAATTCTGTTGTACTGTGAGAGTTAAAGGTGTAGACCAATGATCTACATACCACACTTAGGTATGGCATGCCGGGGATACCATGTCCGCTTGTAACCCTACCCCATGGAACCCCAGGTTCCGTAGGGGCCATTAGTAAGAAAACACTGGTCATATTTACCTATTTTTCCATGGTTACTACTCATGAAAATTAAATAATTAGGTTTATACATTTATCTATAAACAATCTAATGATCTTATCTTTGGTTTTCTTTTTCAATTTCTGGTTTAACTATTAAATCTTCTCTATGGCTTTGGCCTACTTTTAAGGAATCTGAATACGTGAATCTAAAAGCCTACCTTACAGACAAAAAACCAGGTATCACGTTTACAAGTAGAGGATCTACTGGGGGATCCCCTCTAAGAGCATAGGGATCTCGGGGAGCATGGCATACGCAACGTGTCTGCTCCCTGTGGAAGCTATCAGTCGAGAAAAAGGGGTAAGTACTTCAGAGTGACGAGACAGAAGTCTCTGCCCACGATCTTGGTCAAGCTGAGCACATCTTGGATGTCACCAGCTTCCGAGTAAAGTCCTCCCTGGTTGGTTTTACCTGGAGGCTTCCAACAGGTGCAGAACTTGGAGGCCCTGCAGGGGCTCTGCTCAGTCAGGACCCATGGGCCAGGACTGGAGGCCTCAAGTTACCACAGCATAGGTGAGAGCTTGGCAGGGTGCCGTCTTAAGAGTTCAAGAACTTTCACATGTGGTGCCCTGGTTCTAGAAGACAAAAGATCTGACTGGCCTCAATTTCTTCTTTAACTGATGAAAACATACTTTGGAATAATGTGTTAACAGTGCAGTGTTCACTTGTATCAGAGTTTATAAGCACAAGAGATACACAGTTCCCTTAGGGGGTATGTACCTATCCATAAATATGTAATTATTCATGACCCACTGATTAAGAGGTGTATGGTTTAATACCTCTGTTTGGCAATCCGCATTTTCTTTGGCTTAGTAAACATTCATAAGCACTAACTGCCATTTTGTAGCAAGAGTGGATCTGATTATGCTCCAGGCCAACAGTGACTTTGGGGCCAAGCAGTCTAATTGGCCGAGTTAGCTTTACCACCTTCAGATTTAAAGGCCATTTGTTCTTCTGACCTTCTCCGAGGGCTGAGGATAGGGACAAAGCTCATGCTGCTGTGCTTTTAATACAGCATCTAATTGCTTTGTAATTTGTCCTGTGACATTAGTGCCTCTATTTTTAGAGAAGTTTCAGGAAAGCCCATAATGAAACTTCACTTGACTCAATCTTCTAGCTACTGTCACTACACCAGCTGTGATCTATCAGAGAACATCTAAGTCATGAAAGATAATTTTGATATCCCAGTAGGGGGAGCAACTGAATGCAATCCATCTGCATTAAAATGTACAAATGGACTATGAACCTTTGTATTGTCTTCCCAGAATTATTACAAAGCATTTCAGCAATTTTAGATTGATCACTGATAATCTCTTCATTTTATTTGTTCCATAATGAGTCATACAGTATACAGTTTTTAATGATAGAAGCTTCAAGGATTGGGTAAGGACTAGTTCACCTGTGAGTCTGTGCAAAACAGTAAGATTCTGTCTGCTTGCTGGTATTTGATTGGGTCAGCCTTGTGTTTATTAAGCTGCACGTCATGGCAGTTTCAGCCCAGCTCACAGAGCATGGAAATCCACAGGACACTTACTCAGAAGGCAGTTCAGTCTGGTTCCGTTTGGTGTTTTAGTTTTATAGACTCACGGTTGGGGCCGAGTGTCCCCCAAGGCCTTGTGCGCTTGCCGGGCTGTTGCTGACTGTGGGGAAGGTGGGGGATGGTTTCCCCGCTTCCAGGCCCCACGACGTGCACAGGGCTCCTGGGACAGGACCTCCCCGCAGCTCCTGCCTCAGGGCCAGTCGGCCGCCGCTGTGACCACCTTCTCATTTCGGTTCCGGCGTAGGGTGTCCCTGCAACGAGAACACAGCTCGACAGTGTTCTTCATTAGACTTTTAAGAATTCTTACCCAACCCAGCAGTGGAATCTCAAAGATCAGTACGTGTCAGTCTTTTCCATGAATTTTCTCAAAGAAGAAATGCTTTTAAAGCTTACACGTGCTTAAATTTGCTTTCTAGAAATTGCCAGAGTAAAATGATTACTGTGGTGACAGACTTAAGAACAGATATGGTTAAAGATGTAGTGTGAGCTCATTATAATGTGACACACGCGACTTTCAGATAATATCCAGTCATGACTGAGCGACAGTGTCACAGTAGGTCTATCAGATTTCCAGGAAATTCATTCCACTTATGAACCACAGTTAACCTACCCAAATGCTTCTTATGCAATTTAGCTTGTCAAATAAGCCCAAGGAATTTAACATCTTGCTTTTTATAAAGAGAAGGAACATATTTTTGAGCTATTCCAGGAGCCCATTTGGAGTGAGTTTGAGGTCAAAAGATCTTAATTTAGAATTTGATTCTGAGAAGTTGTCTAAAATGTTTAAAATATTATATTAAACCAGGACCACAGGCCCTTTGAGATAATACTTATTCATTAACTAGAATGATAACTAAAAGATCTCAAATGCAAATATATAAAATTACTTACTAGAAAAAACTTGGCTTTCCATAAAGAACCCCATTTTTGTATAACTTTCATTGCTGAGCAACCATCTAAAAGGTGAACACAAACATTTTATAACTTGTTTTGATCCTCCCCGTATTCAAACATTACTAATTCTCAATTTCAATTTTTAGGAAAACTTAATTCCCATCAAATCTTACCCAGCTTGATTGTACGTAACATTCATTTCCACAAATTGCTTTTCCTTAAATCTTTATAGCTTTTTTATGCCCGCTCACTTTTTCCCTATACTCCTTTCCCTTGTTGGACAATCTACGTCCGGAAGAAAACTAGATATTTTCTTGTAATGAAACACATTCTTCCCTTATACATTCCCTTGACACCCTCGCTTTTTTTGTAGACTTGTATATAGAGATGATTCCATGTGTTGACCTGAAGTTCTAGCGCCTGCTATCCGCAGGTAAGCAAATCCATAATTTGCTTTCCGTAGTACAACTTGTCAGTGTGCCCGTTCTAACTTCTGAATTCCCTTCCCCTGCAGCTTTTATTTTTATCGTTATTGGTACACTGTACATACACATCATGATCATAGTCGATATTGGGAATTTGTATCAGTACATGACATTTCTCATTTTTTCCCGCTCCCCTACCCACCCCACAAACCCCAACCCCATAAATACATAAACTTGGTTTCCCTTTTTTTATTACCACCACATTTCCCTTTGCCTATTTTCTATCTCACACTAATTTCAAGTTTGTTCTGCAGTTGGGAAGAGGGTGAATCAGCACGTTACTTGTTAAGATTGATTTCACTCTGTCTCAGCTCTTTCTTAATGTGCTAAATCTGTGTTATCTGTATACAACTTTCATGTAGGAGTCTGTTACCAAGACCGATTTAACTCAGTTGTTTTCAGCAAAGGTGCTTGAATCGCTCATGCAGGCAGATGGAGCATTAAGCTAGCTGTCACAACAAAGGTTACATGTGTCACTAATAACCTGGGTAGAAGTTGTGCATCTGTATTACATTTATTGCTAAAAATTCAGGAAACAGGCCTTGTTAATCAATGCAGCATTTCAGCTAGCTTTTATTTACTGAGGATTATCTTATGTAAGCTTCAAAAGTATTTTAGGTTTTCTATCTCTAAATTTAAGGAATACTTTATGTAAATGCTTGTATGTCTTCAAATCAATGAGGTAGAACTCTTACCACTTAACTTTCACATTACCATCTGGAGGTTAGAAAAATACATGGAGAACACAGACATGTATATAGAAACAGCCTACAGCTTTCATCTAAAAATATAAGCCCTGTGCTTGATTCGATATTACAGAGCTCATTAATCGATTAAATTTGGAGCCAAATTGTCTTCTGACCAGAACAGCAAGATTTTCCACATGGACTGTTAAGGCATTTCACTGATAGTTGTGGAAAATATTTCTCAGATTTTTAAATTTGCCTAATTTCCAAACAACCCATTTTCATCTTCTGATGAGCTGCAATTTCTGAAACTTGTACATTAAAGGGAGAGAGAGGATTAGGGTTGGATCCTCTAGAGGCCAGGGCGGACATGGGCATCCGACACGCACAGGACTCCACATTTAGTACCAGGCCTGCCTGGCCTGAGCTCACCCGGGTGGGAAGCCCAGCATTCAGGGAGGCGGGGAAGGCCCGCCCACAGTGAGGCGGAGCCTGTGACAGGGAGGAAGCCAAAAGGGACCCCCCTTCCACATTTCTCCGAGGGAACCAAATGCCAAGCAAAAAGGCACCCCAGATGCCCACAGGTTCGATCTAGGGACCTGATTCAGTGGAAGCCGAGGCTCTGGGCCGGGTCCTCAGCCCACTGGAGGCCGGCTCGGGGCCAGCGGGAGTGAGCGTCCAGCTGCTCTGGGTTTGTCTTTTCTGAAGACGGTCTGCTACTGGGCAGGAGTGGATGCAGGTGCCAGTCCCCTAAGGGATGGCTGCGCTGGCCCTGGCACAGGCCCTGGGGACACAGCTGGGCCCGCTCTGTCCCTGTAGCTTCTGAGGTTTGTGAGGAACACCCGGGGCGCTCACGGCTGCCCCTCACTCCCACGGGGAGGCCCTGGGCTGAGGCTCTGCACAGGCCGCTGGAGGAGGCTGAGGGGCGCTGGGCCCAGACAGCCCCGGCTTCCATCTGCGTCCCTGAGCAGCGCCCCCCCCAGTCCTTTCTCTTTGGTGGAGCCAGCCCAGCACCCCCAGAACCTAGTCCAGGCCAGGAATGGTTCGAATCCAGTAAGAGAACACAAAGCAAACCCACAGAGCTTAAACCTGAGAGCGAACCCATGGCCTCTGGGAGGACAGTCCCGGTGGGTACCTTGGGGTGGCCACTCCGCGCCCCTGGAGAGCTCCCTCCCGTCCACACACACACTCACAGGCGTTCTTTTCTCACACTCGTCAGCACCTGGGCCAGAAGCGGTCAGAGCGCTCTGCCCGCCGCCTTGGGCGTGCGCTGCTGGGCTGAGACAGAGGCGGAGCTGCCGGCCTGGCTTCGGGAGGTGCCTGCTTCCGCCGATGGGGTGGTGTGTGAAGCTGCGACACCTTCCTGTAGCACGAGTCCCGGGGTGGCCTTCACCTCCTGCCACCATCACAGCGGCACACGCTCCTGTTGTGTGCCAGTCACGCAGGCGCCTCACCAGCTGCGCTGGCATGAGATACCCCCCAGGAGGGCTTCTGTGTCCCTGGTGCTGGGGATGGAGCCCCGCGCCCGCCGTACCCCGGCCTCTTCCACGGCGTTCGCTCCGTCCCACGCGCTGCTCCTCTCACGCACGGAGGAGGAGGCGGCCTCAGCGAAGACTGTCTTACCTGAGAAATAAAACAGCGAAGCAGGCGGCAGAAACCCAGCCGGGCGGAGCAGTCCTCCAGGACCGAGCACCTCGCGCGGAGAGCCCGCGGTGTCCGCGACATCGTTCTCCACGACACCGTCTTCTGCCGAGTGTCCCAAGCTCCTCCCCCCGGCGCAGGCCTCTCCCGCCTCCGAAGTGCCCTGGCCCGTCCTGCCGGGGAAGTCTGCCCCCGTCCTCCCGGAGCCGGCGCCGCGCCCCGAGGGTTAAGTGATGGAGTAGAAGCCCTGACTGGAGAACGGCTCCGGCTCAGGCTCTCCTGAGGTACGAGGAGCAGAAGCAGCAGCGGGGCCGCGCGGCGCCTGCAGAGCCACGGCCCGAGCTGACGCATCTCGAGGCACCAGCCGAGCGGACGGCTCATTGGCCTGACCGGAGCGCTCTCGTCAGGTGAGGCTCCTCCCCGCACCAGGCTCCTGAGCTCTCGTGCACACGCGCGGGCACCTGCCGCGGTGGTACTCAGGGGCACACACCCTGCCCAGGGGAGGTTTGCGGGCCGCTCGGCCTCTAGCACAGATTCCAGCCCGCTTTCCAGTGCGGACCGCACAGACCCCGCAGATAATGGCATGCGAATCAGTTGAAATGTTTTTTGTTTGCCCTTATGCTTTGGCTAAGGTAGGGTTGCCAGATTTATCAAATGAGATGAGATACCCACTTCAATTTGAATTTCAGATACAGAATAAGTTTCGTGCTGAATTGTCTGTGGGATATGCACGTACTGAAAATGATTCGTCGTTTATCTGAAATTCAAATCTTTAACTGTGACCTGCGTTCCGTTTGGCAAGCTGAGCCCAAGACCAGAGGAGCAGGCCCTTGCTGGGGTTTGCACTGGTCCCTCTGTGTTACCTGACAGGGCTGGTCCAGCCAAGGCAGGGAGAAAAATACCACTGTTTGGAAGCATTCAAAGGCCCCAACACAAAAGAAATCAACCAGAATAAAACACGCAAGTTCGTGTGCCGGGAGCTCCACCTGACAGGTGAGCATGCTAGGAAATGAAGACCGGAGGGAGCCGGTGAGTCGGGGGGCCCGTGGCAGCGGGACAGGGTCGGCCCCGGTGATCCTCCCTGTGCGAGAATTCCTCTGCAGGGCAGGGCCCGCTCCAGGAAGGACAGGGCGGGTTCGGAGAAACCTTCCTGTGTCTGCTGCTTGCTCTGAATTACTCAGACCTGCCAGTGGGCTGTCCTCTTGGGTGGTGGACCCTGAGCTCTATATCTCACTAAAACACAAACGAGGTCACAGACCTGGGCTAAAATCAAAAGTCACAGATAAAATGTTCAAAACTAGCTCTGTTCCTGGAGCCCCAGCTCAGGGTAAAGGCGCAGGGAATGAGGAAGAGAGATGGATAAGACACGGCCGGAGGTTCCAGGGCTGCCCGGAGGCCCGACTTCCTGCGGGGCCCGTGTCCCGGCGCCTGTGATCCCACTGCCCGGAGGTGGCGTGGGGGGCAGAGCGGCCGCACCGGGCCCTGGCTGTGCGCTGGGACCTCTGGATCTCCAGCCAGAATGAACCCCTCCTGCTCTGAGCTTCTGTCAGGGGCACAGAGCTGCCTCCATTCAGAGGCCCAAGCGGCACAACGCAGAGCTCTCACTGGAGCACTGTTTTGCTCTGGCCCCTACTCAGCAAGGATAAGAACACACATACCATACTTGAGAATTTGTCTGTCTGAAGGTTTTCCTTTGAGTCTGTCTGTAACCTTCCAAAAACTCCACGTAGCTCCTTTCCTCATCGTTCCAGCTCGCCGGAATCCCTGTGTTCCTTTCTGCAAGAAGAGGGGCAGAGCCGCACAGGGACCTCCGGAGAGCAAGCGCAAGACAGACAGACAGATCTGGAATCAATAACCAAAGCCATCGCAAAACGTCGCACACAGAATGTCCTGACACGGCCAACACGGGATGGCAGCCAAGCATCACACGACGCCAAGGGAGAAAATCCAGTTTGCAAGTGAAACAGTCGACAGTGCAGCACTGACAGGATGTGCAAATCCCGGTAACGCAATTACCGCCCTGGGAAGGCAGAGGGAGCAGAGAACCCGACTCCAGGCCTAGCGCAGATACGTGCGAAAGTCCAAAACCCGTGGAAAAACTACCCTACCGTATTTCCTGGTATCATCTCCTGTAATAAAGCATAAGAATATTCCAGATTTGGAGTAAAGGACAAGCAGACTTTTTAATGGTAGTGAAATTACATATATAAAGTCCGTTAGTAGAATTCAAATTTATAGATCCTAAACTCTTTTCCTAATCTTTCCTTGAAATGCACTAGAAGCCTACTCTGAATCTCACTGTGCTTCAGGCGTGGAAAAGCCGCGCACTCGCTGGCCCTCCCGGAGCGGCGCTGTGACAGGCCGGGCAGTGTGGCCGCCGCCCCACACCGTGAGCCCCGCGCTCCTGCGGCGCAGGCGTCCGCCAGCGCGCCGTGGGCCGGGGCTGGACGGGCCTCGCGTCTGAACGCGCCCCGGGGAGTTTCTTCTCGTCCCCGCCGGCGCCCGTCCCCACGCCTAGGAGCCCTGGCCGCGGAACAAGCCCGGAGGGCGGGCGTGACCAAACCTCCAGGCCCCGCCCCCGCGTAGGGTCCGCAGCGTTTTCAGCCCGTTGTCCGATAAACGAGCGCCAGCGCACAGCCCAGACACGGGCTTCAACCTGTGCTACGGGCTTCACTTTGCAAGCGGCTGTCTGAACGAGTGGTCTGTACCAAGGAAAGTACAACAGGGAGTTTTTTCCATGCGTTTTGGACTTTTGTACATTTCTGAGCGAGGCTTGTGGTCTGCTTCTCTGCGCAACTCAACTGGACATTATCTACACTCGGGGACGCTGGGTCGTCCTCGCGGCGGGCCGCTCAGCTCGCCCACTGTGCGTCCTTCACCTGACCTTGCCGGAGACAGAGACCGCGCCCGAGCTGGGACCCGGCAGGGAAACGGCCTTCCTGCTCTGACCACTCAGGTTCTTAACATGCTGGTCTCTTCTAAGACTTTGGGAAGCTGAATACACTTCAAAGATGTGCATTTAATCTCGATAGAGGCTTTAGATGTTCTGCGTAGTTGGCTTGATGTCCGCCTCCTCCCCACAGCACTGCCGCTCGCTCGGGTTCACCGGGCCGGTGTAAACCCATCGCCGAGGCGCCCAGGAGCGGCCGTACCGTGTCACTCGTGATCAGTGTCTGCTTCCAGCCTTTGCACTGCTAACGGCTGCTCGGCAGCGCCTCCTGCCAGGGACAGACAGCCGTGTGCTGGTCCCTCGGTCATCTGTCTGCCCAAAGAGGGTGCCCTTCCCGCGGCACACACGCTCTCCGGGGCTCAGGGGCACCCTGGGAACGCAGGCATCGGTAGCTGGTCTCCGCAGCACTCTCTGTCCGGGCAGACAGAACCGGACCTGAGAGTCAGAACCTCTGCCCTGAGCTGAGGCTCTGTGAGCGGAGCGGACCCGCCCGTGCCACGCAGTCGGCCACGCAGAGCTGCGGCGTGTGTGCTGCCGGAATCTGAAGCCCACGGTCCAGGCTGTTGGGAGAGATGGGCTCAGGCCCGGGGGAAGACTACGGGCCAGTCCGTCCTCACTGAGCAGCGCAGCCAGGTGCACGGCCCAGAGGCAGAACACACAGCTGCTGGGAGGGGGCGTCCTGTGGGCTCTGTGGGGGTTCCCAGCTAGAGAAGCACAAAGGACACACCTCTGGAGACGCCACTCTCCTGTCCTGTCCCGGAGTTTCTGCAAGATCAGCAGAGTCCAAAACAGCCCCGCTGCTCTCCAGGCAAAAGGCGGCGTTTACCTTGACCCTGAGTCCATCCTCTGCCTTTCCTCAGTAAACAGTAGCGCCGTCCGCGTGGAGAGCAAGGTCCCAGGCTCCGGAAGCGAGCTGGATGCCGGCTCACCTGGACACGTGGCCTGGAGGGGACGCCCCAGCCCTGGGCTCACGGCACTCCTGCAAACCATTTTCCGGTCTCGAATGTCCATGTAAACCTTCATTAAATATGAAGGGGCTCTTAAATTAGATTTAGATAAATCTACTGAAGGCTAACATTACCATTCTGAATAACCCGCTAATCAACTCTCTGATCTTTATGGCAATCAAATTATTGGCAAGATTTTGCCCTGTGGCCAGTGGCATGAGGCACAGCTTTAAGGTTCCTATGATCACACCCGGTGCACAGGGCTGCGATTTCTAGCGACTTGCACTGAAGCTCTGACCTGGAACTCATCTGACTAATACTTCTCTGTTTCATTTTAACGACACTCAGACTTGAGAAAATTTTACACTTTGAATGTCAGGCTCCGAGTGTCTAAGATCGGCGTTACTGTCACCTGTCTCAGATCTGCGTGGCTTCACACAGTCTCTCAGAGGACACGACCTCAGTGCTAACCGATGACTGCTCACAAAGATGCCACTGCTGGACGGATGTTAAATTTTCTCTAATCCCAGTATACACATAAATATCCTCACCCTTGCACACGCACTATGCCCATGCACAGCGAGGCTGGGGCCACCCCGTCCTCCATTGCTGGTGTGCGTTCCTTCCTCCCCCACTTTGTAGCCTCCACACTGTCTGCACCCTGGGCCTCTTCACCTCGTCCAAGGGGCGGTGGGCGTGGCCTTCCCCACACCCTTGCACGCACAGTGCACACACAGTGCGTGTCCAGGTCCACGTCTGGTCACCTGAAGCCACCAAAGGAAGGACAGGCTCTGGAGAGCTGGCTGTTCTGCTTGACTTAGCGATGTGCATTCCACGTCTCCCCAAAGGCCCTTGTGGCCAGAAGCCTGAGGGTGTGTGCCAGGCTCCGCCCTCCCCGGGGCTCTCTGAAACCTCGGGGCAGTGACTGTGTGTGCCAGGCTCCGCCCTCCCCAGAGCTCTCGGAAACCTCAGAGCAGTGGCAGCGAACCTTTCGGAGACCAGTGCCCAAACTGCACATGAAACCCACTCACTTCCCTCACAGGCCAGTGCTGACATTAAACCCAAATAAGGAGGTTGTAGTTTAGAAAAAAATTCACTGCAATCTTTTGTCTTAAAAACAAATAACACACTCGCTATAGCTTTACCCCCACTCCCTGGAGCGCCGGGGAAACCGCTCTCTACACCACGGCGGAAAGGGCACAGCTGCCCCCACCACACAGTGTGGGAGCCGGAGGCCGTGGACCCCGTGCCACAGCAAAGCGGGCACAGCCTCACGCGACGGGCACGGGGCTGTCAGGGGAGCGGCCGGAGCAGCTCCGCCCCCGTTCGCGCAGGGCAGGCCCCCGATGAGCCGGGTCAGCTTGGCCCCTCCCACACTCTGTGCCTGAGTCAGCGCTCTGCTCTTGGGCTGGTGCCCACGGTGACAGTCCTGCCCACAGGAACCGCTCTCAGCAGGCGGCCCGAGACCCAGGCCGGCGCCTCCGCGCCCCTGGTGGAATGAACGAACCCCGGGTCCTCGGTGCCTTTGGTCTGCTGCCCTGACCCTACTTTCGCCGTTTCCGTGTCCGTCTGCTGTTCTCCTCCCACACGCGCTCTCAGGACACAGGCCCGCGGCCTGGGCCTTGGACTCACGCGCCCAGCGCTCCCTCCCCGCCCGCCCTTTAGGTCGCTGTGGCTGCTGCTCATCCCAGAACCCTCCGCCTGGAGCCCACTGTGCCCTTTCCACAGGGTGCCCGGGAAGAGCACAGTCCACTTCCAGCTGGGCTCAGGCCTCCTGGCCAGACAACTGCGTGTCCTGCTTCCTGGCTGTCCTCTGCTCCGCCAGGGCAGGGCCAGCGGTGTGCTCTGCAGGTCTCTGACTCAGCGGCTGCTGGCGCCCAGGGCCGCCACCCTCCAACCTCCTGCCACAGAAGCGAGGCACAGGCTCTGCCCGCCGGCTCCTCTGTGCTAGCTGCAGACCGGCTCCCTCCCGCACCGGGACTGGGCCCTGCTGGGAGCCCAGCCCGCACCCTGGCCTGGCTGCCTCCTCTCCCGCTGTGTGCAGTGTGGCTCGTCTGAAGAGCTGCCCACGGGCCCACACCCGATCCCCAGCTCAGCTCGGCTTCTGGGGAGCGCGCTCTAAGCCCCGTGACTCCGCAGGGAAAGAGAATCCGCAGCTCCGTTCTGCCCCGAGGTTCTGAGGGGAACCTTTGTACTTCAGCAAAGACCCGGGACTGTGCAGTTACCTCGTGAGACCCAGT
This sequence comes from Thryonomys swinderianus, assembly GCA_004025085.1. Lineage (NCBI taxonomy): Eukaryota > Metazoa > Chordata > Mammalia > Rodentia > Thryonomyidae > Thryonomys > Thryonomys swinderianus. The sequence continues at coordinate 14,885 of PVIC010042332.1, forward strand.
GTCCCCCGAAAATAAGACCTAGATGAAAAAGAGACCTCGGCTGGCCACTGCCGGGGTGACTATCCGGGTCATCAGAGGGTTACACGGCAAAAGATGTTGCGTCTCCTCCATGAAGTAAAAGTTCCGTAAATATTCACTCCAAGCCTGTCTCGAGAAGGAACCGAGAAGGCAGGTAGACGCGGTAGCATGTGTCTGGCGTAGGAACAAGTGCTGCAGGGTGCCAGGCTTGCAGATCTCAGCACAGAAGCGGGGCACATAGAGACGTGGTCACACGTGGGCACTGCACGGGAAGTGTCACATATGTACATTGTCACACGTGGGCACTGCACGGGAAGTGTCACATAGAGACGTGGTCACACGTGGGCACTGCACGGGAAGTGTCACATATGTACATTGTCACACGTGGGCACTGCACGGGAAGTGTCACATAGATACATTGTCACGTGGGCACTGCACGGGAAGTGTCATGCATAGATACGTTGTTACACGTGGGCACTGAACAATCAGACATGTGGAAACATCGTTACCTATAGATCTAATGGTTTAGCTGAGTTGGGAAGATCCCGCAGCCCAGTTATTTAGATGAGGGAACCTCAGAAGAGCGAATTACTTTCCCCTCAGACGTGCAGCTGGGCGGGTCCCCACGGCCTTCAGTTCTGGGCTGCTGACCGAAGCCAGGTAAGTGGGTTAACTGCAGCTGCTCCCACAGGTGCTGGTTCAGGGCTCCCCTGCAGCTATCCCATGCCGGCTCCGGTTGGCTGCCTTTAACTTCACAGCTGATCTCAGTGTGGCTCAACACAGCCCACGGCCTCTGCGCGGGGCACAGCCACGGTCTTTCCCCTTGAGGCTTGCAGGGGAAGACATGGAAGCAAGATTGGGGGTGCCAGACAGTGGCCGCCACACACGCCTGCTGCAGGGGGACAGCTGTCCTCTCCCTGGTGAGGGACAGGTTCTCAGGAGCCACAGC
>PVIC010042333.1:0-15850 GCA_004025085.1 Thryonomys swinderianus
TGCTTAACACTGGTATGTTGTACTGATTGCTGGTGGCCATGAGTCACCATGCCTGGTACTATTGTATGTGGTTACCAGGGATTGAACTCAGGACTTTGCACTTGCTAGGCTGGTGCTGGAACCACTGAGCTAAATCTCTGGCCCTCAAACTTTTTATTTGTTCACATCAGGATCCAAGCAAGATCTTCTCTCTTACAAGTCCCTCACCCACTCCCTTGCTACTGATTTGTTAAAAGACTAAATAATATTGTAAAATACTAAATGTTTATTGAATAAACTTCAGGGTTTTTTTCTCTTTAGAAAGAATCTTGATTTGTAGTAGTTCAGGCTGGCCCTGAGCTCACTATGTAGGCCAGGCAAGCCTGGAACCACAGCAATCCTTCTGCCTCTGCCTCCCAAGTTCTGGGATTACAGGTGTGAGTCACCACGCCTGGCACTGTGGTATGTGGTACAGATTGATGATTGGCGTGAGTCACCATGCCTGGTATTATATGTGGTTACTGGGATCAAACTCAGGACCTTGTGCTTGAGAGGCAGGTATAAATTAATTGTGTTAAATGGAAAGAGGACACAAAATATATATGTAAGCTATGTTATAAGTATGATAAAATGTTTATGTAGAAAAGTTAAAAAGGAACATACTGTCTCTTGCTAGCATTCTTGTCTCTCTTACAAGTTCTGGTTAAGTCAATTAGCATGTTATCAAAAAGCTTGACAGAAGGCCTTCATAGTAAGGAATTTTTTAACCACATTCATGTAAAATGCAACTGTCATATTTCTGTGTTTGTAGGTTCAAACTTATGAAAAACCTACAAGTGACAGCTTTTGTAGCTGATATATGAAAGAGACTTGGTTGGGGACTTCTCAAATTTTCTCTATACAAATATATAGGAAGATGCATTATAAAGGCATTTGAAACTAGTGGAAAAAATTCCTAAAAATAAAAGTAAAAATGAAAAAAATGGCAATAGTTTTATCATCGATATAGAAATTATGGATGAATTTGTTTCTTTTAAGATTTAATTTAAGAAAAAGGAGATGGGGCAGGTAAGGGTAAGGGAGAGTAATGGAGGCTGGATATGATCAAAGTATTTATGTGCATGTATTAAAATGCCATAATGAAATCCATTTCTACAGAGAAATTAATAATTATTATTTGTTAAGTTGACTAGTAGAATTTTGCCTTTATATGATCATAATTTTAAAATACAAACAAAAACATATGTACTATTAAAAAAGAATGAGCATGATCTTTAAGTACTACCTGATCTAGTTGCAAAAGGTATAATATAAATAGTGAAAAATAAAATAGTCATTCTTTTTTTTTTTTACAGTACTAGGGATTGAACCCAGGACCTTGCACCTGCCAGTCAGCCACAGTGCCACTGAACTACATCCCTAGCCCACGTTCTTCTTTTTGATGGTGAGAAATTTAATTAAAAAGTAATTGGACAGATAATTTGAAATTTATATATATTAACATATGTATTATACACAAACATGTTTGTATTGCACCATATACATACACACACACAAAATTTACCTCATAAACTCTGTTTTAAAAAAAATTCAAAGTTTCACTAAGTCATTATATTGCCTAGGCTGGACTGTCTCAGCTTTGCGCGGGGTTGTGATTACAGGCATGTTGTGATTACATAGCCAGCCAGTTATCTGCTATATAAAGCTATATAAAATCTGTTAATCATTTGGCAGGCATATGTATAGTATGCTGTTATAACTGCTGATTAAAGTATAATCTGGAAAATTGGGCTCTAAAATAATGTAGTCTGCTACAAAGAGCTTACTTTAACAATTTTAATATAAATAGTTTTGATGTAACTACTGTATTTCTTGACAATGCATAGAAAGTAGTGGGCAGATGCGTTCCCGAGGGCTTTCTGATCACAGCTGTGGACCCTGCAGTTGGACTAAGTTCTTTGTCTGCAGCCGGGTTGTGGCGGCACAGGTTAGACCTATCAGAAACACAGCCAGCAGGTGGGGACTTGACGGTAAGAGATGACATGGTTGATTCAAGCATGAGTCACAGAAATGTACACAGCCATCAAGAGTTCAGAGGGTGTTGGGCAAGGCAGGGATCTCTTTTAAAACTCTGGTCAAAAGTTAAATGACAAAGAGATATTGTTTCTCAAAAACATTATTCTCTAAAAGAAATCACATACATTCTGTGATTCATTTATATTATACCCAGAATAAGCAAATCCAGATATACAGAAAGAATGTTTGTGGCTCGAAGTATTATAAAAAGAGAAGAATGGGAATGACTGTTAGTGAGTTTTTAAGGGTTAGATCTGTATCTGAGAACATCTGGAAGCACAAGTGGCCAGCATTCAGGTCATAACTCAAGCCTTTGGTTGTAAGTTAAAACTAAACGTCCAGTCATAACCCAGGTTGTTTGTATGTCAGGCTGGGCATAACTCAGGGGCCCACTGTAACTGAGTAAACTGGATATGGGATGTATGAGAACTCTATACCATCTTCACAACTTTTCTATAAGTACCAAACTATTCTAAACCAAATGTTTATTTTTGAAAATGGAAAAGAAAAGACAAAAGGAGTAAGCCAAATACAGCTCAATACAGGAAGCCTAATAGTCAACTAATGGGAATATAACAAACCTAGGAGAAAATATTTGAACTTACTAAAGAAGATGAAAATAATTCCCAGAAGTGTAACGTGTTTCCAGGCCACACAAAGACTCATCATAATGGTGTTTCATACTTCAAGAAGACAGAAGACATAAAAGCTTTCCAGGGTGTGGTGGGAAGGGGTTGTGTACAATAAAACAAATAAAAAGCCATCTAACTTCCAAATAGTCCAATATTACTAGAGATAGAATATATTGAGAACTGCCTTTAAGATTCTGTGTGAAAATCATTTCCATCATGGCCACACAACCAAGTGAATGGCAAAATCAGACCATTCTTAAATTCATATGGTATCAAAAAATTTATTTCTAAATGTTTTTCCTCAGAAAATTGTAGAGAATATGTTTCACCAAATGATAGAATAAGTAAAAAAGTGAAAGGCACAGGCTCCAGGAAACTGAGAATCCAATGCCACTGATACTGCCCACAGCAAGATTTTACTTAGGTTGATGGCAAAACAAGATTCTATTGCTTATTATATAGCTGTCCTACATAGCACCAGGTTGGAGCCAGAAAAAAATGATAAACTACCTGATCTGGGAAATGTTGTTGATAGTTTGTTTGCAGTGCAGAACTGTAATAGGTACAGAGAAAATTTAGTTGAAAAGAAAAAATATGTTTGTTTCTATCTTATATTCTGAGTAACTGCATTGAAAATAATAATACACTTTTTAATAACTATTTTTCTCTGGTTTGATGATGTGATTTATTTTTTCATAAAATGCAACATTTATAAAGAAAACTTCATGATTAATGGAGAAGTCACTATCAACGAAGGAAATAAAGTCATAGTATATATGATTAAGCAAGGAGTAATATCTATGTGGACATAATGGTATGAATAATAATTTAACCGAACATGAAATAAGATGGATGTGGTGGGAATGAAAGACGTGGACTGAGATAAGGTAGGTGCAAACCAGTTCTTTGCTCAGGATATGAGTTTCCAAGGGCTGTTACCATAACCACAAACTGAATGTCTTAAAACAACAGAAATTCTCTGATCATCTATTTGAGTCAGTTTTTGAAACTAAAAGTCTAGACTCATCAAGTTATCCGCAGAGCCATGCTGCCTGTGAAGGTTCTAGCCATGAATTCTTCCTTGCCTCTTTCCGGGGAGCCCTGGGATGGCCACAAGAATTTCTCTACCTGTGACAGTATAACTCCACTTTCTGCTGCTGTCTTCACGTGATTTTCCCCCCCTATCTCTATATATTCAGGCAACTAAATCAGGTTCTTTTTCCATTAGCCGATGTCCAGCAGTCCGGAGAATAACTAGACCAACTGTCAGAAGGACACAGAATCCTATAAGAGGCTAGGACTCATGCAGATGAGCAATATGCTTTAAAAAGGGAAGGAACCCTGCCTGAAATGGCTATTTCCTCTTCTACAGAACCCAGATGGAAAAGTAATACTAGTGGAGGAATAAAAATGGTGTCTGATAGGCTGGCTACTCTTACCATGGAGACAAAGAAGTGTACTGAGTCTTTCACACATATACTGATCAGGAAAATACACAGTGGTACAAGATGTCCACCACGTAAATGAAGCTGTCATTCTAGTCCATTCTTTAGTGGCAGATCTGTATACAGTTCTTTCCCCAAATCCAGGGGACAGCAGTTGGTTCTGTAATAGTTAAACAAACTCCTCTCACTTAAATACTGGCTAACTGCCCTTTTAGTTGTTCAACAATAAAGGTTAGAGACCAAAGTTAGAAAGGTAACTGGCCCACAGAGGCCGACAAGCACCCACACACGTATACTGAAAAGGCATCCAGAATACATAAAGAACTCAAAAAAAACCAGACCTCCCAAATTAAAAGATCCAATCCAAAAAGCAAGCATCTGAAATGAATAGATACTTTTCAGATGAAGAAGTAGAAAGAGCAAATAAATCTAGGCATAAATATTCAACATCGCCTGTCATTTGAGAGCTGTAGATGAACACTGAGTTTCCATCCCACTTCAGAAAGAAGGGCTATTATCAGGAAACCAAGCAAGAACAAGCGCTGGTAGGGGTGTGTGGAAAAAGGGCCCCTCCCCACTGTTGGTGGCAGCGTAGCCTGGTGCAGCCACTTTAGAAGTCAGGGTTGAGGTCTCTCCAGAAAACTAAAAGTAGAGGTTCCGTTCGACCCAGCTCTCTTTCTTCTTAGTATCTTCTCCAAAGAATTAAAAGCATCCTGTCACATGATACACACCCATGTTTATAATGGCACAGTCTGTATTAAAAGCATGGGAAACAGCCCAAAATGCCCATCGGTGGATGATTGAAGGAAATGTACGGGTTATATACTCAAATTTTTAAATGAAATAAACCAGACACACATGTTTAAATATTGAGTGTGAGAAACTGAAAGGGCAGCTAAGGACCAAGATATCTAACAGATTTTGTAAAATAGGCAGAAAATGCTCTAATGTGAAGGGGAATTAGGGAGGTGGCGGGGGGGGGGGAAGAAAAGAGGGAAGAGGGAAAAGCAGAACAGAAGGGAAAATTGGCATCAAAAGATTTTATAAAGGGGAGGAAGAGGGGTTAAAGGAAAGAGAGGGGTGGGAGAGAGAGAATCAGGATAGATCATGGACAATTACAAATTCCCTGTGATCAGTGTTATCACTGTGGACAAAATGTACACTGCACAGTTCAAGACCACTTACTACACGGGGATTAGCGGCCTTGGAAACATAGGACGGTGACAATAATAGTGACGGGATATCCCGGGCTGTTCTCACATTGACAGATGTCACGCAGTGCGAAGTAGAACAGAAGCAATACGTATCCACGGGACTCTTACCTCATCCGAACCACTCACTGTTACCTTGGGTTTTCAGTTGATGCTGATTTATCAAAAAGAAAACAAAAACTTGGAGAACAGAAATTTTGGAGGTAGGGGAAATTTTGAAAAACAATAGCTTCTAAGATCAAAATGAAACTTAATTTTAGTAGTCTATAACTCAATTCTTTCTCAATTTTGAAAAACAGGGGAAAAAAGAAAACTTCATCCCACAAGTTTCGGTTGCTTTTGGTTGTCTTTAAAAATCAGTAAAATTTTTGGAAATCACACAGCTGGGCAATAAATTAATCGCCTCTCGCTAGCTTGGCTATAGATGTTGCCTCTGACTGAAGTTGCTAAACTGATTGAAAGTGTTGCCTCTGCTCTCCAGGGAAAGATGCCATTTGTATCTCAGTGATTAACTGTAATAAGAGCAATTTCTGGGAAAAGAAACCCAAAGGCACAAATGGTAAAACTTATTAGTAATTTCTCTAGATTTACTGAACCTGGGGCATGTTTTCCAGGTAACATCGAATTGTGGTGTGGGTCAAGTATTTTTAATTTTTTAATTAAAAGAGAAACAATATTTAACTTGAATGGAAATAAAATACTGTATTTAGCTTTTTAAAAGTGCAGGACTGACCTGTGAGATGAAAATGTTTGTGTCAAGATCTCAGGAGAAGAATCTCATGCCCTGGGTGATAAGGACCCGACTCGGTGTATTGCCTGCCCGTCCCCACCCCCCAGCCCCGCGATCAAAGCCACCTGTGCCTTTGTGTTTGCCTAAGAAGGTCTTTGTTGGCAGCCACCTCTCATCTTTGTTTTGCTAGCTTCCCAAGTCAGTCTTTTTCTTTGTCCCAACAAACTGTCCTCAGGGCATGGATTTCTTTGAATGGCAAGTAAACAAAACTCTACCCCCCCCCCAATGTCCTGTATACTGAGAAGCTGCTGTTGGCTGAAAGCAGCCTGTTTGCATCGTCCCGTTGCTTTAGACCAGGCCTGACCGATTGTTTGGGAGCTATAAGGCATGACGGGGTAGCAGTGGGGGACAGCCAGTGTTGAGCAGATTGGGGTCTCTATGAAGTTTGTATGTAGCCTCTGTTGGTGATGGGTGATTTCTTGTAGTGAGAAGCCAAGAGGAAGCCGGGATAAGTGTCTTATGGGCGGGGTAGGCAGGTCTAGCACAGTGTAGGGCTCTCAGACTTGTCTGTTGTGAGCTGCTTTTGACAGGAGCGATGAGGTGTCTAAAGACTATCCCTAACACCTGAGGAAGGCTCTCTGGGTGCACGGCCCAAGGTGGGGTTAGGCTAAGTGGAGCTGGGTTTTGGCACCAGGTGTTAGGTCAGGCTCGTGGAACTGGGTTGTTATAGATTGGGGGGTGGGTGCAGTCGGCCTGGGTGAAGTGAGGTGAGGGAGGTGTGAGATTGGGAGAGCAGAAATAGCTGAGCATGCAGCCAGAGCAGTGGCTGATGTTCTGCTGTGGCGGCAAAGTGGCGTAGCAGTGGGGGAGCCTGCACCCTGGCCCTGGGCTCAGGGCTGGGAACAGCCTTTCCAGAAGCTCAGGTGGGCAGGGGGGAGTCAGACCTATCACTGTCCACCAGTACTGCTGCTTCGCTGGGGGTGGAAGAAGCATGATTTACAGGGGAAAGGCTAGGTCCAGGCATAGATTTGCAAGCTGTTATGGTTTGTATCTGGGTGTCTCCCCAAAGCCTCATGCAGGCCTCGGGGGGCTTTTCCAGAGGCAGCTGAGTTTAGAGTGTATGATTGATTCACAGTGCGCTGCTGGAACTATGGTGCTAGGCTGAAGGGTGGGCGGTTACTAAATCAGCCTGATTAGTTCGGCGCTACCCCGATCCCAGAAGCCTGGATACATCGGAAGGGATGGAGAGAGGCTTGTCCTGTCTCTTGCTTGCTTTGCCCGCTATGAACTGTTCCTCCCCTGCGATGCCCCTCTGCCGTGCTGCCCTGCCGCGAAGCCAGCTGACTGTGGACTGAAGCCTCTACACACTGTCAGCTAAATAAACCTTTCCTCCCTTGACTCTGGGCATGAGATATTTTGCTTCAGCAATGAGAAAAATAATTAAGACACGGGTTTATTGTCTTTAAGACCTTTAGAATTTTTTGAGTGATTTCCTTCATGGGGAAAAAGGATTGAGCAACTTTTATTTCTTACTGACTTTAAGACCTTTAGAAATTTTTTTTTAGACATTTCCTGGAAGAGAAAAAAGTTTGAGTAACTTTTGTGTTTTAAAGCTACACTTAAGTACAATTTAAAAATCTTGAATTCCTTATCTCCTGTGTACCTATTTGTATTTCTTCTACCTCAGTAACCTCTGCTCATAACACCAAGAGGTAATACCTAATACAGAGTCAGGACAGTCACTTTTCTAACTGTAGGGCCTGAACCACAACTGAGCAGGTTTCTCTGCCAGCAGCTCCTGAACCAGACAAAACTGGGAGGCTGCAAACCCATCTCCTCCTCTCCAACCACCGCTTTGGAGATTTGAATATATAGTTTTGACTTTTTTTGAGTGTGTAGCCAGCACTGCAAAATGGAACTTTAAAAGTTTTTACTGTTTAGAGACAAGTGGTTTCCTATGTCCTCAGAGCTAGTTTGAACAGATTTTGCTTTTCCACTCATTTATACGGCCGCCTTGGATTTGGTCAGTGGGACGCAGAGAAACCTGCAAGTATGAGCCTAAGTGACTGCTAACAAGTGTACCAGGGGCGCAAGAAATGGAGAGAGCGCTTCAACCGGAGAGAGAATTGTTCATTTAAGGAACTAACTCAAATGATGCAGAGGCAGGAAAGAGCATGTATCCAGGCTGTTCTTGATAGCCAGTCCTGAAAGCTGAGTCCTGCTTGTGGCTTTTCCACTATTTTTTGAACCAGCCTCAGAGACACCAGGGAGCCAGTATTCCATTCTTTATGGTTTTGGTCCCAGGTCTACAGGGCCACTTATGCCGGTCCAGAGATGCTAGCACATGCTGAGGTACATCCCTGCTTTAGAAACTGGAGTTTCACCTCTGCAGGGTGTTTTTTTTTTAAGTTTTAATAATTCTGACCACTTCAGTTCATTTCCCCAACCCTAGGGGAGACAGGGGAAAATATACTTCCCAAACCACTAGATATCAGATACGAGGAGTTCTCATCCCCTGAAATCAAAGAATAGATTTTAAGGGTCAGAAGAGGTTAAGAGGAAGAAACTTTTATTGAGCTCCTGAGAGACAGCAGTTACCCTGAAAGTGGGTTGCCACCAAGCCCGCTTCTCTAAGTCTTATAGGGCAAAATCATGAGGTGGGTATAAAAATCACAAAGTATGTGCAACATGGATCAAACTATAATGCATCAGTGAAATTATAAGCATGGATGCTTAGCTAATGTTTATCCAGTAGAGGAGCAGATCATAAAGAATAAGAACAGTACTGGGCCGGAGGGTTAGCTCAGAAGTTCCGGCGCCTGCTTTGCAAGTGCAAGGTCCTGAGTTCGATCCCGGTAACCACATACAATGCTGGGCGTGGAGACTCACGCCCACCAGAAATCAACACCGCATACCACAGTGCCAGGCGTGGTGGCTCACGCCTGTCATCCCAGCACTCGGGAGGCAGAGGCAGGAGGATTGCTGAGTTTGAGGCTTGCCTGGGCTACATAGTGAGCTGAGAGCCAGCCTGAACTACAAAGCAAGACCCTGTCTCAAAAAAAAAAAAAAAAAAGAATAAGAACAGTACTTGCAAAGGACAAAGACATTTCGGGAAAGGGTGAGTCTACATGCTCCCATCGCCCAACTGGGTGACTGATGTCTTGCTGGACTTTGCTGGACCAGGTGACAGCAACTATAGTATAATTCTAAGTTACTGCTCATCCCTTAGGGAAGGCAGCTTTATCTTGAGACCTGGTCTTCAGATGTGCTTCCAATGACAGTGCTAATGTCATTAATTTTTCTGCTGACTTCTTTGCAGCCCAGTCCCTCTGTGATTCTATATTAATTTCTATCTAACTTAGCTGCTTATAATACAGGGATAGCAGCTGCTTCCTGAAGTTGGTACATTTATAATACTGATATAGACCCGCTGAATGACGTCGGAGAAATGATGTAACTTCCAGCCTGCTAAATATCAGATAGCCTGAGTTCATTTTTCCCAGAACTGAAGAATGAATTCTAAGGAACAATTGAAGTGAAATGTAGGAAGTATTTATTGAGAGGGAGAAATTTTAGCTCCTGAGAAAGACAGGAGGGAACCCTAATGTTTTGCTGGTGACCCTGTTTCACAGGGAGAGTGTCATGGCACAAAATCATGAGGTGAATACAAGGCAAAACAAAGTTATTATCATTCAGTAAGATTACAAGTACTGTATATCTGCTTAGGTAATATTGACCCAATGCAGAACCAAATCATTTAGCAAATGCACATGGGAAAACAGATAACTTTTATGGATCCCCAGAGGTCTTGGTCACCCACTGGGTGGATGTCTATTGACTCTATTGGGCCAGGTATTACCACTTACCCCTTGTGGAAGTATGTAATAGGCCTGGTTATTTCATCTTCACCTTTAAGCCAAGTCTCCAATAGTTGTGCCACAGTTGTAATATGTTTTTATCTTCTCCACTGACTCCTGTGAAAGCCTACCACTGTCTGACTGTCTGTAGTATTTTTGCCTTAGTTCTCTATAATAATAATAATAATACCTTCATGGTTTTTTTTTAAACTTTTCAGTAACCTCGTGACCAACCTCTAATTAAATTGTTTGTTAAAGTAAATAATGTGATTTCTGTCTGCTGTTTAGATCCTCACTGATATCAATCTATTTTTAAAACAAAACTTTCAAATTTGCTCACTTGAACATTTGCTTTTAGGTTTATAGTAACAATCATAGATATATCTTCTAGACCTCTTTAAAATAACCAGTAATAGAAAATATAGTCACTTCTAGGCAACACTCTGTTTTGAAAATGACATTTTCAAAGTTATTCTTTGAATACTGCAAAATATGTTCTGTAGGGAAAAGGAGCTCCTAGGTAGGAAAATGATAGTATAAAAGCCTCATTTAACCTTTCTTTAAAATTAATATGGAATCTTACTAAAAGCAGCTTTGGCTTCTACAGTTAGAGTCTACACTTGGAACAATTAAAAAAACAAAGGTAGAAAAGGAGAGAGAAAGCAGACCCAGAAAGGTGCCAGGTAACACAATTACTATAAAAATTGATCAGAAAGGTTTAACGAAGCACAGAGGAAGCCAGAAACAAAAAACCAGAGAACTAGCCTCCCTCACCTATCTCTGATAAAATGCAAGAGACAAGGAGCATCTACCTAAGGGCTCTTATTTAATATGTAAAAGGTCCACACACACGTGTTCTCACTTTAGCATCATTATATTACTACATCAGATATACACATGTCCCCTTAATTATTAACTCTAAACTACCTTTTATAGGAGGTGCATGCACGCGCACGCACACACACACACACACACACACACACACACACAGTGCTATCACAAAAGGGCAGGAAGGAATCAAATGGCCAGACAGAATGTAGACAGATATGCCCAGGTTAGGGTCAAAGACAGCCATACAACTGATCAGATTGTGACAACTTCCAGTGCCCACATCAGGCACAGGGAGAAGAATCACTTGTCCAACATAAAAGGAGCCAGGGACAAGAATTTATGAGTTTGTTAAGAGCTCCAGGTCTTCTTGAATAGCTATCTATCTTCCCTTCTTCCACTCCTCAAACCATTATCGTTTATTTTAAACCCTGCCTTAATTCCTTACTGGGACTGATAGTTTATGATATCTGTGTCTCCAAGGGACAAGCACCACTGCCCTGCTGGAGGGAATCTCTGCAAATTGTAAACTTTGTACCAATAAAAAATTAGAGATGTAAAGTTTAAAAGAGAGGAGATACTTTATTGGAAAGGGGGAGAATGAGGGAAGCTTGCTACCCCGAGCAAATCAGAGTAGGGGGCTCCAGAAAGATGGAAGACACAAAGACCCTTCGTCTTCAGGCCTTTTTATTAGTGTGGCAGAAAGACTCCCCCTTGGGGTGTGTTACAACTTGACTGGCTCTTATATGCTCTGAGGTCTCACCCAGGTAACATACACAGACTCCTACATGACTTCTTTGTAGTTTTATTTTGTCCTCTCAGGAGATTTTATGGGTTTGTCAAGAGGACTTCACAATTAAGTGAAGAGAAACAGTATAATTTCTTTCACTATTTTACATAAAGAGAGAGCAAGAGAGCTAAAAATGTCTTTCAAATGCCTACTTCTTGTCTCTCTTAAGGCGAGGCTCGGCCTACTTGATTAGGGCACTGGCTGGGCTTATTAGCTTTTTCTTGTTAATTGCTTCCTCAATAAAGTTTTAAATCTTTCTGGTCCAGATTAGACAGAAAGCCCAATGAGGCCTTTCTCTATTTACAGACCTCTTTCTTCTACACCAGTCACTGTGTATTCTTTCTCAGGAAGTATGTTATAAAAGGAAACATGCAGCCAGGCGTGGTGGCTTACGCCTGTAATCCCAGCACTCGGGAGGCAGAGACAGGAGGATTGCTGAGCTCGAGGCTTGCCTGGGCTACATAGTGAGCTCAGGGCCAGCCTGAACTACAAAGTAAGACCCTGTCTCAAAAAAAAAAGGAAACATGCAGATATCAGCTTGATCAAGTTTGGGGAGGTGTTCATGTATGAAAGAATAAATTTAGTTCAGAAAATTTTCTCTGGTCCAAAATTTTAGTCTATTCTTCACTGTATTCATTCATTCATTTATATGATGACTTTCAACTTTACCATTTTTTTATTGGTACATTATATATACATATCACAATTACACTCCACATTGAGAATTTGTACCAGTATATACAACGTAATTCTCATTCTTTCCCCCTCCCCTACCCACCCTACTTCCCCCCATATACATAAGCATTGTTTCCTTTTTTTAATGTCAGCTTTTTTCTTTCTTCATTATTTATCTCTGAGCCCCATTACCCTTTGAATAATTACTATTTCACAATATCAATCATGCATTCTAGAACACATAACTTCAGTTTCTCATATCAGAGAAAATATATGATATTTGCACATCTGTGACCTATTTATTTCACTTATGAGTATGTCCTGAAGGTATGTCCATTTGAGTATAAATTGTTCAATCTCATCATTCTTTATGGCAGAGTAATACTCCATTTTATATTTTAAAAAACCACATCACCTTTATCCAATCTAGAGCTGATGGGCATTTGGGTTGTTTCCAAGATTTAGCTATCCCAAACTGAGTTGCTGTAAACATGGGTGCACATATGTCACTCTGATAGGAATCTTGTAATTCTTTTTTTTTTTTTTTTTTGAGACAGGGTCTAGCTTTGTAGTTCAGGCTGGCCCTGAGCTCACTATGTAGGCAAGCCTTGAACTCAGTAATCCTCCTATCTCTGCCTCCCAAATGCTGGGATTACAGGCGTGAGCCACCACGCCCGGCACAGTAATTCTTTTGTGTATATCCCCAGCAGGGGACGACTATATGCTTTTAGTCACTGAGCATTTCTCTGCTACTTAATAGGAGCAGAAAGGTCCAGACCAACTATGAAAGGCACAAAATAGGGAAAGGAATAGCATAACCAAGAACCAACTTCTGTGAAGTACTATTTCATCTACTGGTTCTTAGCTCCCTTCCAGGAACCCAGTGTTGCCACAGTTCTGTTTCACAGTTGAAAACACTGAGACCTAGAGGCATTAAATAATTAACATGTGGAGCATGGAGTAGCATCAGAGACAGGATTAAAAGCCAGTCCTCCTAGCTTCAAATTCCTGTTTCCTTTAGGAAACACTACCTGGCATTCATGGGACCTTTGAACATAAAGCAAAGATATACAACTGTATGGTGATCCTGGGAACGAGAAGCTGTGTTGTGCCTTACGCTGGAATGTAGAGTGGAAATTTAACAGTTGTTCTTTTGCTCACACTAGTTTTCACCTCTTTTCACCTTATAATCTGCAGCCAGAAAGCAACTTCCAGAACATAATTCTCTCCGAAAACCTAAAAACAATGAAAACTTAAAAACAATCAATTGCCTGTATAGCATGCATGAGCTACTATTTTACATGATTTTCAAAAATTTCTACAGTGGTGCTTAGAATACACAGGCATGTTTGTTAAGGACATATCTGGTGAGGGAAAACAAAGAAATAATGGGTTCAGATATATATATATGTGTATATATATATGTGTATATATATTTATATATATATTAAAAGATATAAGCATTTCTCTGACAAAATTTGGACAAGTCAAGAAGAAGAAAAGTCAGTAAAAGCTATCATATCACAGTGACATATGTGCACCCATGTTTATAGCAGCTCAGTTTGTGATAGCCAAATCTTGGAAACAGCCCAAATGCCCATCAACTGGAGAATGGATAAAGAAGATGTGGTTCTTCATAAAATGGAGTATTACTCTGCCATAAAGAATGATAATTTTGAGTCATTCATACTCAAATCGATGAACCTTAAGGACATACTCATCAGTGAAATAAATAGGTCACAGGTGTAAATATTGTACCTTTTCTCTGGTATGAGAAACTGAAGAGGTAAATGAGTTCTAGAATGTATGATGGATACTGTGAAATAGTAAACATTCAAAGGGAAATTGGGTTTAGGGATAAGTAATGAGGGGAAAGAAAAAATGTGATGGTAAAAAAAGGAAACAGCTTATGTGTATAGGGGCGGTGGAATATAGTTTATATATGTATATAGGTTATATATATATATATAGGTTATATATATATGTATATAGGTTGGATAGGAAAATGGGAAGAAATGAGAATTAAGTTGTGTCATATACTGGTACAAATTCTCCATGTTCAGTGTGATCATGACGTGTATATATAATGTACCAATAAAAATTCCAGTTTCTAAAAAAAGTGCCAGTACTGCAAAACTTGTAAATTAAAATGAAAGTGAGATGGAAATAACACGGACAATGTGAATAAGCCCTTTTCAACTTTCCGCGGAGCAGACTCGGAACACTGTTCTGTCATTGTTCTGACTTGCAGAACACCGGTCTTGTCTGACGGAAGAAATACAACTTTTTATTCAATGGTTATGTCATATCTTGAGTTGATTTGTGTCAGTGATTTTTCAGTAAACACGATGTCCGGGCCAATTTGGCATTAATAGAGCTAGGACAGAATAGAGAAAAAGGAGGGTCAACACTGTAATATAAAACCATACAACTTCTTACATAGCAGTTCCCAGAAAAGCTTTGTTGCCCGTTTCATTTCTCTCAAACACAATATTTAGCTCGGGGACTTAGCCTGAAATAAGACTTTTGAAGTAAGCAAGATTTACCTTCACAGTCCTCGGTCGTTTCTCTGCTCTTCCCTCCTTTTCAGCAGCCAGTGCTCTCGTTTTCTCCCTGGCTGTGAAGGTCCCACATGCAAACGCTGCCTCCTGCCTCCCGCCCAGGCTTCTGCTTCAGCCTTTCCCACCTCAGTCACCCAAGCAGCTGATACATGCTCGCTGGTGTATGATGTCCATAAGTCACCGAGCAGGTCCTGAGGATGGACAAGCAGGAGAAAAGCTCAGAGCCAACTTGCGTGAAAATGCTCTGTGCTCCTTTTATCACAGTCTGACAGGTGACTGAACAACGTGACCCACTAAGCAGTATAATAATGTGAGTGACACTGTGTACTCCGAGGAATAGTTGCATCGTAGAGGATCCCTAGTGATGCAAAACTCATCCCAGAGGGATGGTTCCTGAAATGGGTGGAAACTGTTTTTTTTTTTTTTTTTTTGAGACAGGGTCTTGCTTTGTAGTTCAGTCTGGCCCTGAGCAAGTAGCCCAGGCAAGCCTCAGACTCAGCAATCCTCCTGCCTCTGCCTTCTGAGTCTGGGATTACAGGTATGAGCTACTACACCCGGCATTGTTTTTAAATTTTTTAATTGTAAAATAGGTACATTTTATATACATATCATGACCACACTCAGCATTGAGAATTTGTACCAGTATATGACATGATTTAATTCTCATTTTTTTCCTATTCCCCTATCCACCACACAACCTCCCACCCCCATATACATGGGTTTGTTTCCCCTTTTCTTACCATCACAATTTTTTCTTTCCCCTCATTACTTACTGATGGGTGGAAATTCTAATAGGTAGCAGGCTGTGAGGGAGACACACTGAGGCCAAAAGGTATATTTCCAAATATACCATAAAGAGAATTATCTGTACCAAATCAAACTTGCAAGTGGTCTCCATGAAACTGAAAATTCTTGATAAAAATGCTTTGGTTAGACCAATAGATAAATAAACAGATACATGGATGGGCCGGAGGGTTAGCTCAGTGGTTCCGGCGCCTGCCTCGCAAGCGTAAGGACCTGAGTTCGATCCCCAGTTACCACATATAATGCTGGGCGTGGTGGCTCA
>PVIC010042334.1:0-15954 GCA_004025085.1 Thryonomys swinderianus
TTTTTTTTTTTTTTTTTTTTGCTTTTTGAGACAGGGTCTCGCTTTGTAGTTCAGGCTGGCCCTGAGCTCACTATGGTGCCCAGGCAAGCCGCCGCGAACTCAGCAATCCTCCTGTCTCTGCCTCCCGAGTGCTGGGATGACAGGCGTGAGCCACCACGTCCGGCATTGTGGTATGCGGTGTTGATGGTTGGTGGGCGTGTCTCCACACCCAGCATTATATGTGGTTACCGGGGATCGAACTCAGGACCTTGCGCTTGCGAGGCAGGCGCCGGAACCACTGAGCTAACCCTCCGGCCCCTTGAGTGGGTTTTTTTGTTAGACATAATCAATTAAAACTAAAAAGTCGATTAAAATTGAGAACAATTTTTCCAGCCTTTCACCATGAGGGTTGGATTTGAGAGGTTTCAAAGTTCACTCAAACCGGCACCTACGCGATTTTATTCTATCCAGTTCAATTCAGCAAGTGTTTACTAGGCACGGCTGGTCCGTGCTCCAGGGGCAGTTGGGAGGTCCACGCAGAACAGTGAGGAGATGAGAGGAGGAAGGACAGAGCCCATGAGCGGGAGCAGCGGGGATGGAGGGAGCACCAGGAAGCCACCGACTCCACCCTGGAAGAACGACGTATCTCCTGTGGCTTTACATCTTCACAAGATGCTAAGGAGGAACATACTGTTTAGATTATAGAAAATAGTGTGAGAGCATCCCGTTTGGGGAAAGCAAATGAAAAATGAAAACATTCATTTTTCCCCCTCTTGGTTTTGTCCATGTTTTCTGTTTGATCTAAGTTCTTGCTTTATCTCGTCATGGGCTTGTGACTCCTTATGAGCCGCACAGGATGCTGGCTCTAAATAGATTCCTGGGAAAGGGTTGAAAATGCCTGTGTCATGCCAGGGCGTGGGAGGCAGCGAAGGAAAGGGCTAGGCGGGGGCAACAGGACGGAGAAACACACCCACCACACAGCTGGCTCTGCTTAGCAGAACAACTGAGGTCAAGGATAGGGGATAGGCACGTCCAAGGGCCCAAACCTTGATAGTGCACAGACCAAACTATCTACTCAAGCCTTTCCACCCCTAAGCTTCCTCCAGCAGGGCCTCGTTCTCTGGGCCTCCACAGAGTTCTGTTTCCCTCCCCAATAACGCTTTGATTTTGGTGGGGCAGTCCTTCATTCACTAATCATTCCTATTCAGTTCTAAGTGTGCATAGTCCAAGACTTCTTTCTTGTTTCCAGGTCTATCTCAGCAAGACCTCAGAGAATATGCTTGCATTTTTAAAAATTAAAAACACAGGAGGGCTGGAGATGCACCTTAGAGTGTTTGCTTGGCATGTACATGACCCTAGGGTCCAAGTCCAGTGCTGAAAAAAAGAATGGGGGTGGTAGGAGGGAGGAAGAGGAGGAAGAAGAGGAAAAGGGAGGAAAGGAGGAGGAAACACTGTAAATTTCTAATTTGAATACACATTCTTCAGCTGCTTAAAAATATACATAAAATCGCTTCTCGGCCTTTTGGCTAAGATCAAGTGTAAAATATACATAAATATATTAAAGTTTCCCTTCCATGTTTTTCCTGATTTTTTCTTTTACTAAAACAGATAAATCAATAGATGTGTAGATAAATCAATAGATTGACTCAAGAGATCAGTAAACAAATAGATCTAGTAATTAAGAAACTAAGGGAAAGAATTTTAGAAGTTAGGCCAACAAACGAAAGGCACACAAAGAACCCAACAACAGCCAGGGTGATTTGAGACTCAGCATGGCTCCCTGGGCTGGACTGAGCTGACTTTTCCAATCTCTTCCTGAGGTGAGATGCATTCTTGAGTGAGACTCACTTGGAGGCTCCTTAAAAGTACAGGATTTATGCCAGGTATGGTGGCTCATGCCAGTAATCCCAACACTCGGGAGGCAGAGGCAGGAGGACTGCTGAGTTCCAGGCTTGCCTGGGCTACATAATAAGACCTTGTCTCAAAAAAGGAAAAAAAAAATGTATAGTGCCTCTGGGTGACAGAAGGACAAAGATATCTTTTGAAAATATCCCTGGGAGGAGGCTCCCCACTTTTGTGTTTGGGACCTAAGCGTCAAACACTGATTGATCAGTGTCAAAACACCGATTCTGTTGCCTTGAGTTGAGGATTCGCCATGAACCAGCCACAAGTACTCTTGCTACTTATACCTCTTAGGTGCAGGAATTAAATCCTTTACATTGTCTCTTTACACACAAGAGCAGTGTGCCCTGGAGAAGAAAATAATGGTGCTTGGTAGCTACTTATGGAATAATGAATTAAAACTCTCTCCCTTACCTGAGAAGTGTTTTCTCTTAAGATGCAGTAAATAACTTGCGTTAGTTCTTTAATGCCACCCTACCATCATCAGCAACTTGACTTAATACAATACAAATTTATTACCTTACAGTTTTATAAGATTAAAAAGTTCTAAAACCAAGATTTTGGCAGAGTTTTGTTCCTTAATAAATTTACTAAAAGTCAGTAAGGTTAAGAATAGGAGTGAGGGGGGCCGGAGGGTTAGCTCAGTGGTTCCGGCGCCTGCCTCGCAAGCGTAAGGACCTGAGTTCGATCCCTGGTTACCACATATAATGCTGGGCATGGTGGCTCACGCCTATAATCCCAGCACTCGGGAGGCAGAGACGGGAGGATTGCTGAGTTCGCGGCAGCTTGCCTGGGCACCATAGTGAGCTCAGGGCCAGCCTGAACTACAAAGCAAGACCCTGTCTCCAAAAAGCAAAAAAAAAAAAAAAAAAAAAAAAAGAATAGGAGTGAGGGAAAGAGGAAACCAGGGCCAATAAAAGACAGTAATTATGTAATAGTAGATAAGAATCATGTGATACTTAGAATGATACAAAGATGACCCTATATAAAGAAACATTCCAGGCCCGATGGGGCCATCTATGGAAATGGGAGGGTACATCCAGCCTGTCATCCTGCAGGTATGCTTCCAAAGCAATGGGCGGTGACTGGGTTTAAAATATAGCATCCCCATGAGCATAAACGTACATCAGGAAGGGCTGGAAGGGACCTGGGGAGCCATCCGGCTCGGCCACTTCCGTCTTATTCAGACAACAAAACAGGTTCAACTGTCAAGGCTCTCTTGAAGATCATTTTGCTAGTTATGGCAAAGTCGGGATTGGGAATAAAGTTCTGTGTTCTTTTCAGTATATTCACTACTTCTCGAAACACGCTCACCTTTTCCTTTCTTCTCATTCATTGCATCAAGACTCTTCAAAGAAGTCTCTTCTCTTTAATGCACAAGTGACACGAACGGATCCTGAATAAGAGATGTTCGTCGGCGAAGAACTTGATCTAAGTAGGAGATGATGCAAAGGCACAGGCTGAGTCTAGAAATAAATCATATCCTCACGCAGTGTTTACAGACATTGTATTTTGAATAATTTCCATAGAAATTGCTTTACCCATGACAGGAAGGCAATCCTCACCCACAGGAATTTGGAAAGAAAAACAAAATAGAGGAAGAGTAGTCATTCAGAGACATTATATAAAAAAATATTACTTTGGAACCTAAGGAATAAACCTCAAGAAGTCAGAGTATTTAATGCACTCCAATTTTTTTTTGTAGAGAGAGAAAACCACTAAAAAGCAAGTATATATCAGATAATTATAAAATATTTCCAGGGTTTTGTTCCAAAAAGTAAGAACATCTTCTCCCTTAGCCCGCTATACTATCTTTAAAATAGTCCACTGTGTACCTCCCTTTTCCCCTCACATGTGTTCTTTTAACCAATATTTTTGAATCCCTGTGATGTGACAAATACTCTGTGAAGTGTAAGATGAGGAAGACATAGCCCTCCAGAACTTTAATGCTTGTTTTGAAAGTTAACCTAAGGTTTAGAATTTTTTTCACATTTTCAGTTATATTTGTAATACTATAAATAGATAGTGGCTCTGTACTGTCTGTTAGGGAGACTTCTTCAATAATTTTTTCTGTTGTACAAGTTGTTGTGATTTCCAGGAATAAAATAATAGGGACATTTCTGAGAAAAGAGGAAAAAAAAAGCAGAAAGCAAAACAGTTGGAAGCTAAGGGAACTTCCACCTAAAGTAGTTTGAATGAAGGTCCATCAAGATAGTGTTTCTACTCTTTAAAAAGAGACCTGCTGAACTTCTTCATAGTGATATTTGGCTGAGAAATTTCATATTCTCTGCTTCTTAAAGATCTAAATATGGGCTGGAGATTTAGCTCAGTGGTTCTGGTGCCTGCCTAGCAAGTGTGAGGTCCCTGGTTCGATCCCCAGTAACCACAAACAATAATACTGGCTGTGGTGGCTCACACCCACCAGCAATCAGTACCACACAGCACAGTGCCAGGTGTGGTGGCTCACGCCTGTCATCCCAGCACTTGGGAGGCAGAGGCAGGAGGATTGCTGAGTTCCAGGCTTGCCTGGGCTACATAGTGAGCTCAGGGCCAGCCTGAACTGCAAAGAAAGACCCTGTCTCAAACAACAAAACAACAACAACACACCTAAATATGCCACAACTAGATGGCACTGAAGGCAGTTTTAATAGGGTAAGTGTAGTTGCCTGGTGCAATCTTGAAAAAAAAAAAATCTGAAACCCATTCTCAGTTTTCTTATCTCAGCATCTTCTGTGGACATGGGATCAGAAGAGACACACTAACATGTAAATCTTGGTTGTAAGATATCTGTTTCTAAATGACTCAGTTCAGGACAAACCAGAAACCCACATCTAAAACCACAAGAGTTACAATAGATTTAGCCATCGTACTTTTTTACTCAATATGTAAGGAAAGAGGGAGATGAAGGCTAAATTGTTTACTGAGATTCCAGTAGGAATAGCATGCAGATCTTCTCCAAGTCCATGCTCACTTGGACTTAAAGAAAATAAAAGTAATGGGAAACATTAAGCTGAGTGTCAGTGGGTTTGGGGAAGTCCAGTGAAATCTGACTAGCTCAGATGGAATTTGTCTGAGACAGTGAAGTTAATAACACATTTTAGAGAGATAATTTGATTCTGTTCTTAGATGAAAGCATTAGTCACAGCTCGACTTTTAGAATCCTACTCCGTAAGAGTGGGAGGGAATATAATATCATTTGGTCACAAATATCAACAAAGAAAATAATTTACCTAAAAGCCACTTCAGATAGCTTTATTAAGACTTTCCTAGAGTTTTCTAAGATAAACTCAGAAGTGGAAAGCCAATTCATGGCTAATACATGAAACACAGGGGTACCTTAGTTCTCAAACTTTGCACAATTCTACTTGCAAACTGAATTGGATGAGAACCAAATCAAATTCTTGTCCAATTCGGTTTGCAACAAAAACCATGAAAAGAATTGTGAACTGAGGTACCACTGCAGCTGGGAAATGAGGAGGATTTCAATATAGAATGTGAGTGGAAATCATATAGATCTTTATCTCTAAGGTCTGGAAAAAGATGTAACATGTAAAGAGAGACAACGTGGTGGAATACCCTTTAAAAAGTTTGACTTTACTAATTTTAAAGTTCCATTTCCTCTGTGGAACATATAGTCTCAGACTGAAGATGAATAGTGTGGGTTGGGGAGACAGAAGACAGTTTGTCACAATTCTCCAACAGTGTTCTATTGTATATCCAGCAATTCTTTGTCTTGTTTAAAGTCCTGCTCTCTAAATGTTCAAATGGTAGTTTCACAAGGAGCATGAAGGAGAAAACACAAACCATTAACAGGCATCCTAGAGCCTGTGGTGCCACCTTTCCTCTGGTGATGCACACTATAGACTTTCCAAGTAACAGTTCTGGAAGATTGGTGAGCGTAACTTACTTCGGTCAGCTATGTCTCTTCCTACCCATTTCAGGGTGCTGCTAAGTCCAATACAAAGTACTACTCCACTCCCGTGGAGCAGTAATCAGAGTCTTTAAGGAAGAAGTTGAATATAGCAATAAAAATTATTGTCTTGTCTCTTAATTCAAGAGAAATTGTACTCAGAAAAATTCCCATGCTATTCAGGACCCTTATACTATTCACAAGTCTTGCTTTGTGTCTACACTTGATCTTAGCCAAAAGGCCGAGAAGCGATATTGCTTTGTGTCTAGAAAGTTTGGTACTGCTTCCCTTGAAACTCTTCATGTACAAGGTAAGGCTTCTGGTTCTGGTTCTGACACTAGGAAAATGTTCATGCTAAAAAGTACTTGTACTGTCCCAAAACCTACTGGGGAAAGACATCCTTAATGTTAGCAATGGAGAGAGGAGGGTCAGCTTTTCAAAACTCAGACTATTTGCTTCCTGTGACACATGATTCTGGCTTTATCTGAAATCTCTCCCCACCTGCCCCATTCCTAGAAGCACCCTCTGGAGCTTCACTGTAACATCACTGACAACAGTGGCCCTGTCTGTTCACTGAAGTTTCTCTCATTTCCGCTCTTAATTGTTCTGTGGTTTGGGTCGCAGTACATATCACCTGTGACCCATTTTCATCAGCTAGAAAGTGTCTGACAGAACTAGAGTTAAGACAAAGTTGAAAAAAATCACCAACTCATTATTACAGTTTTCCAGACACTGATGACTCTTGGAAGTCCCTCACTTTGAGTTGGGTCCTTACAGTAAGTCCAGCTACAACACGACATGGCCAGGAAACTGCAGCTATCTTCTCATAATTATGAAGAGAAACACTTACTTCTATTATGGAATCTTCTCACTCCATATTAGAAAAGTCTTATTTAATATAAATGAAAGGTCAGGGGTAAGTCGATTGTGCTTCCAGTACCTTCAGAATACAATTGCCATCTGACTTTTGCAGTCTGTGAAATTCTTCTCTAAGTGAATAAATGTGTAGAGCAACTCTCTATTACCTCGCTTGGAACTGAACACCAACTTGACACTTAGAATTAAATTAGAGAAACAAAACTGGATACTTTGAGACTCGAGGGCTGATTACACTACTAGAGCTAAAAGTGGGTTTAAACTCTTCTCTTATCCCACTTAAATCTAACTAAGTATAAACTGTCCATTACTAAGGAATAGAGGTGTGTGTGCAGAGGTAAAGGTTCCCCTTGATGTTCTTGGACAAGGAAACATAATCCTTTTTTTCTGACACACATGGTTGCAATAGAAACTGTTCCTCAACTACCAGTCTGGTTTTAATCTGTTGTTTCTAGCAAGAGAGGATTTGCAGGGAATGCTAAGAAGAAAGCAAAATTATCAGACTTTAACTACAAATAAAAGTGTTGATGAGAGTTTCAAAACACTTTAAACAAGTGTTTGAAACTGTAAACAGGAACACATGGAGACACAGTGAATGCTATAAGAACTATAAAAATTTTGAATATTAAGTGTATGGAAAGACTTCTTTTAATACATTTATATCTCATTTTACTAAAGGTCTTCAGCTTACTCAAATGATAGCAATGGAAAAATGCTACCCTTAAACACAGTTATTAAAACAACACTGTTAAAGAATGTGACAAATTCATAGGTGAATTTTCAGTCTAGCCAAATTTACCACTGAACGATATAATTTTAAAATGTTAACCATTTTGCATGGAAACAGTTCAGAATTTCCATTTGCAGATACAATGACTAACACATAATCTTTCTCTGACGTTTTATGGTTTCCTTTATTAAAGCTAAATATCTCTAGGCTTCTCCTACAAGAGTTAGAAAATGGTGGCCTTTTGGCTATTCTTTCCACAATACCAGAATGTTATTGTAAAAGAGTATAAAAGCAGATCGAAAGGCTTCACTTTTCTACCCAGTACTGGGAATTAAACCCAAGGCCTCATGCATAGTAGCTAAGCACTCCTTCACTGAGCTACACCCCAAGTCACTTTATTTTTATTTTGAGACAAGGTCTCATTTAGTTGTCCATGCTGGCCTGGATCCTTCTGCCTCAGCCTGCAGAGTAGCTGAAATTATAAATGAGACTGTTTTACTTTTACTAGGCCCTGTGTCTTTTTTTTTTTAAACTGGCAATTGTTTCTTCCAGCTGTTAAAAGCAATACACCATTTTAAAAAAATACATTGTGCAATTTGTTAAAAATCAAATTTACATTTAAAAGATGTGGCTACTCCATGTAAGGCATCATCTAGATGCTGGGGAAAATGTAAAACATAAAATTCCTGTACAATTATAAAAACTGTATACCCCTAGATTTACTCCGTATTTGAGTACTAAACAAGGCACTAATTGATAAAAACTGCAATTTATAATGGATATCACATATCCCTTCCTGGGCCGGGTCTTTTCTTGGACTTCATCACTGGATACTCAGGTCTCTTGATTAATTTATTGTCATCAATTTACTAGTTTTATTCCACAAACTCTTATCTGGGAAATCTCAAAGATTTTTCTTAGCTTCAATAAGCATATTTTGTAGTTCAAACCTCACTCCTAAACTACACTCATGTATCTATCTAAAAGATATATTTAGAAATGGAACAGAAACTTCAGATACAACAAACAGGAATGATCCGTCTTGCTAATGAGTGAAATTTGATTTCCTTAGCTTTTCTCTCATTCATCTCTGTAATTAGCTTTACACCAGTGATTAACTTCATCAGTGCACTGTATACTTACAAGATGTTACTAATTTTATCAAGTTCTGTCTTAATGTAGTAGACCCCACCCCCTTGACAGCATACACATCCCTAATAAAATTCACTTTCTACTTCTCCCTTGGTGATTTCCAGTATTTACTAGTTGGATTAATATAACACACAAAGGAAATGTGACAGACCCCTCCCAGGATTATATTAACATGTAATTGTTTACAAACATTTTTACTGCCAGATTCTTTATCTGGGAGATCTTTGCGCTAAGAGAAGCAGGAGAGCTCTATTAACATTCCTTATAATTTCAACCAATTTCTCCCACTGTACATCATCATATTCTTCCTGAAGCCTCCCTGAACCAGGAAGAACTTCAGTCCTAACTCGCTGTCCTTTCCAAAGTTATTACTTGCTTTTGTAACACATCAGTGTGGATTATCTGCTACCTTCATTTCTTGAAGGTAAGATGCATACATGTTCTTTAGTCCTTATTCAGTGTCTCAGTGAAGGACCTGTACTCGACAAAATTTGCAGGCAGAACGGATAGGCCACACAGGTCTCAAAAAGCCACTTAATAAGTGGCTAAGAAAACCAGGAGACTTCATTCCCAGAGAAAATTCTAAAACGTTGCCTCTGTTCGGCTAACATCAGACAGGCAACCTATATGATTTTATTCCTACTCTGAAGCGCCACTACGTATATCTTCAAAGAAGGTCCTCCTTCAGGGATGCCTGTACAAGAACGAGGAAAGCCACCAAAGCCCGAACCATAGTTGCTTAGGACCAGGACAGTTTTCGAACCAGCAGGAGGAGATGCGCATGCGCGTGCGCATACGCCTGCGCAGCGAGACTAGGACCGGCCCGCTCAGTGACGTCATCTGGCATACGACAGCTCCGTCCTTCTCAAGATGGCGCTGCGCGCTATGAGGAAAGCGCGTGTGTGCCGGACTGTCATCCGGGCACTTCACAAAGGACCCGAAGTTGCTCCTCCTCCCCAGGTAACCGAAACCGATCCTTTTTCCGCCAGCTTATTTCCTGAGCTTCTCAGCGCCCCCCCCCCCATTAATCTTTTCCTGCTTCCTGGGGAGAGTACCGAGATGTGCCTCTTTTAAAGTGCACTGCCCTCCCACTAGGAACGTGGGGACGTTGTTTACGTGATGGCGTAAGGCACCCTTGTGGAAGGAGCGCGCATCCGCCGGGCCACGTGGTCGCGAGCGCTGCTGTTGCTGGGCAACGTGGGAAGCCAACCTTTAAAGTTGTGAGACCAGGGATCTTATGGTTCTGGGACAGGCCTTCTCATGGTTCTGTTAGTATCCTTTATCCTCTTCTCCCCAACAACAAGCCTAGAGTCTGTGGAGAAACTAGAGAAAATATCTTAGAATGAGGGGGTTAGGTTAATACAGCCTGACGCTTTCCCTCTGCCAGTGTGGAATGCCTTTCACTCAGGTTCTTCCTGTTCACTCACTCTTAGGCATACTCTGTCCAGCAGCTTCTGTGAAAGAATGACAGCAAACTACCAAGTGCGTCGTCCTGTTAGCGTTTTTCTTGTCCTGCTGAGAGCATGATAAGGCCTTCTTCCCAGCCATATTTGTAATTTTACCCACATAGCAACAATTAAAAAAAGTAGAAGATACCCTTTCACTTGTCCAGACTTTTACCAAATGTCTTCCTGGTGCAAACTCAGTAGTAAGCACTTTGACATACACTGTCTATCAGTATACGTTAACGTGTACATATATTCTGAGAACTAAAGGGAAATTTGAAACTGAGTTTTAAGTAATTTCCTTACAGACCACATGTTCATTTTCATTAATGTGTAGATGTGATGTGAGGATGCTGTATCGTAACTAGTGTATTGGAAAGAGCACTAGACTGGAATTTGAAACGGAGGGCCAGGGCTTTGACCACCACTTCCTAACTACCTGTGTTACAGGATGAGACAACCTCTCTGAGTTTATACCCCTTACAAATCGGTCATAGGAAGAGTTAGAATGATTTGACATGTTAAGGTATTTTCAAGCTTTGGACAAATTAGTGGCTCCCAGAATATGAAGGCAAAATAAAGTCAGTGAAATGAAAACAAAGATTTAACTTCAACTTATTTTTTCACATTCATATATTAATTTAAATTTTAGGAGGCAGTGTTAGGTTAGAATCGATTCTGATTTAGATCATCAGCTACTGTTCTTGAAGTTTCTGGGTCTGAGTCTTCAGAGCCACAATTACTTGTAACAAGTTATAGCATGTTAAAGTGTATAATACTTGTACCAACATGACTAAGTCATATACTACCTTTATGGCAAACTGAAGAGTAAAAGACAAAGAAGAGAAAAACTAGAGTCCATTAACATTTATCCAGGGAAGTTGAAGACAGTAAATCATTACAAGTAATGAAGAAAAAAATCTGAAACATCTTCTGTTGGTTCAATAGCATTTATGAATAGGATTATTCCTAAAATTAATCAGCTGTTAATCTAGATTGCCTTAATATATATGAAAGATATTAGTATTTCCCAAGCTCTAATTTAATTTTGAATAAATTAGAATTAAATGTGACTGTTTCTTGTGAATTGTAAAACTACATATCCTTTCAGTCATGAAAAGTGATGTTTTGAAAACTAATGCAGTCCTTTGAAAAACTAATTGAGAAAAGATAAATTGTATTTGTAGTATGGTTACAAAATTATATTTACATATAAGTATTAATATCCATATGTACACAGAAAAAAAAGACTAGAAGGAAACGATCATTCTTAATTTTTGTTATGCTTTCGTCTCCCTAAAAAGTGGACTAAAGGTAATTTAAATTTTTTTGAAGCATTGTGTTTCACATGTTCTAAATTGAAGGTATATCACTTTTACAACCAAAAAAATTTGAAAACATAAATCTCCATACAAACCTGTAGTCATTAATACCCTTCATGTATTTTAAATTTCTGAGCGAGACACTTGTCCTACAGTGCTGTTATTAAAATGGCCTTAGAAAAGGGCTACTAAAAATTTATGGGCACTTTTCCTGTGTGTATCTTCTTTTTCTCTTGAAAAGCCTCCTTTGAAGTCAAAGGGATTTTGTGAACAGATGCAGAAATATGTGAAGGAAGAATTGGATTCTTAAACCAGATGCATTAGACATTTTTATGATTTCTCATAGCCTTTGTAGAAAAGCAAAGAAATATTTTGCCAAAGTATAATAGAAGAAAATGCATTTATCACATAAGTGATTTTATTAAAAAATCAATAAATAGCTAAGTTTCTTGTTTTGGGTTTTGGCTGTTCACTTATCCCCTGAAGTAGGAAGCAAACCTAGGTAAGCCATAGCAGTGGCTTGTAAGGTACTGTGATTAATAAGAGTATTGAGATTTCTAAGTGGTTGTAGTGTTTGAGGGAATGTTTTTTGAACAGTGTCTTGGATGAAAAACAGCATTAATTATCTTTATCTCATATAATATAATAATCTTTATCTCATATAAGCTTTGGCTCTTCAAGGTTAGATGTAAACTCAAGTTCAAAATAGGGAGAAAAGGGCTAGGGATGTAGCTTACTTGTCTAGCATGTGAGAAGCTAACTTTATGCTTGGTGTAAAGTTATACAGCAGGAGCCTGAATAAATAAATAAATAAATAAATGCACACACACATACATTTATACAGAGGCTACATATGTGTGTATATATATAGTATCATATATATATATATATATAGTGTTACACAGTACCATTGTAAGATGTCATTTTATATGAACAAAAGCTTATTTTTCCAGGTGTTGCTTGACAGAAAACTGCTGAGATTGAACGAGAGTAATCAGAGTCAGGATTGAAAACCTGACATGTTAAATGTAACTAGTGATGGTATTAGGTAAATTTAAGCCTGTCATCATTGGGCAAACATAGAATCCATACTTCTTTAGCATTAATTCATGACTGTATTGAACAGAGTATTGATGGTTAGTAGATTTCTACAAGATTATTTATAGTTCAATTGAAGTATAAAATGTCCACAATTTAATGCAGTTCAACAAGATGGTTCATTATTAGCTATCCTCAGCTTAGGTTTGCTCAATATTAACATGCTATTTCTGCTATTAACAATCCTTCACTATTGCCACTAGTTGAAGGAAAAAAATTTACAAAAATAATAGACATTGTATGAGATTCCTGATCTTGTATTTATTTCTCATTACAAAACTTCTTATAGTTTTCTTTTTTTTTTTTGAAACAGGGTCTTTCTTTATAGTTCAGGCTGGCCTTGAGCTCACTTTGTAGCCCAGGCAAGCCTTGAACTTAGCAGTCCTCCTGCCTCTGCTTTCTGAATGCTGGGATTATAGGAATGAGCCACCATTCCTGGCAAAACTTATTATGATAAAAAAACTTCAGATTTACAAATTGTACAGGGAATTCCTGTGTACCTAACACCAAGCTTTATCTTTAGTAATCATAACACAATTATCAAAACCAAAAAAAAATTAAAAAGTAGCACAGTACTATAAATTTAGTTTTAGGCCTAATTCAAATTACATGAGTTTTTCTACTAGTCATTTTTCTGGTTTAGGGTCCAGCCCAGGGCTCCACTTGACATTTATTTGTCTCTATGACATTTCTCAGTTTTTCATGACCTTGGTACTTGTGAAGAATACTGGTTAGTTATTTTGTGGAATGTCTCTAAATCTGAGTTTTTCAAATGAATTATCTTGATAAGACTGAGGTTATGGGTTTTGGCAGGAATACATAGAAGAGATGTTAATAACAGGCTTTCAAAGCCATTATTAATGCCTTATTTTAACCATTAAGAAACAGGCTGTAGTTAAGTAACTTTCCCAGTATCACACAATTAATGGTGAAGCTAGACTAATTTACTTTAGACTTTTCATATTTTGCAGTTAGTGTTTATAGTTGTAGCTGTCTGTGATCCTGATGACATTAAGTTGGGGTAGTGTTCTAAGTGACTTTTTTCCTAGCTAGTATTCCCCATGCAACATAGAACCTGAGCTAAAACATCATGGAAAGTGTTTGGGAACTCCTATAACCAACTGAGCATTATGCTAGCAGGCGCTTCTCTTAAATTTACACAGGAGGGTGTTAAGGGAAGCTCTCCTGTACCTCCTTTTAATCTCAGTCAGCAAATCCATTCATTGAAAATACTCGACAGATTGATTGCCCAGGTGAACTGACATACTTTGTATATATATTAAGTACTATTTCAATTATTTGAAAATTGTCTCTGAGCAGCTGCTGAAAACAAGAACAACACTGGGTAAATGCTGAGAATTTATGTGGGGAACCTTAAAATAGCAACAGTCAGTAATTGCCAGAGGGTAATACTGCCAAACCCCAAATTCTTTCTCAATATAGTTGTATTGCTGCAAGTTACAGAAAATCCATCTACAGAAGACTATACATAATGATATAGATAGCTATTGATTTTTATACACACACAGAGTAAAACCTTGGATTGTGGATGTTCCAGAAGACAAACATTTCTAATAAATTTTAACTAGCTAAATGAGCAATGTCTTACAGTAGCAGTAGTTTGTGGTACCAAATGTCACATGACCACAACTGAGTTAATGATTCTCTGTCTTCCTTTTTGTCCCTCCCCGTTGGATTATGGGTTTTCATCTCCCAAGAGCAGGAGATTATGAGAGAGATCTCCTCTGCAGAAGAGGAGAGGAAAAAGGTGGAAGAATACCCCACTTCAAATGAGATTATGGGAGATGTGTAAAATGTGACACAGCGCAGAATTTGTAGAAAAGCTGAATAAGGTTGTACCAGCGTGAGTGATGAATCTATTTAATGACAATGCAATGTCACATTTCTGAGAGATCCTCAGAAGGGAGCAAAAGCAAGTGTCATTAGACAGGCTCCATGTTAAAGTTGAACAATAAGAAAAAGATTCTATCAAGCCAATAGATAGCCTCTATCTATTGTGATTTCATGATAGTGAAAGTCACCCTACACAAAAACCCTTCTCTCTTTTCTTATTCTCTTGTCTCACTAAAAACCAGCCACAAATGTAAGTGTTGGTTAATTTATTTTTTAAATATATTTTCTTTATTATTTTGTAGATGGCAGTATTGTAATCATTTTTTAATGAATATCTTTGGGTTGTAAAATGAGTCATTTGTTGGTTCTGTCCTTAACTTCTTATGGGGAAGTTTTCTTTGATATACAGATGCTTTGGATTATAAGTATATTTCTGGAATGAGATATGGTCACAAGCCAAGATGTGTGTGTATGTGTGTGTGTTTGTATACGTATATGCATTTCTATATATCTTTTGGTAAGGATCTAAAATTTGGATAAGGCCTACTGTGTGTGAAAACCCTATGCTACATACATTATCTTCTTAACTCATTCTAAGTGTCTAGAAATATTTTTTTTAGTAACTTTTACAAAAGGAGAACTTAAGATTCAAAGAGCATAAGACATTTTCCTAAATTGTAGAGCTATTAAAGAACTCTGAGATTTAGACCCTGCTTTATTTGCGCTTTTCCTCATGGACCAACAGCCATTTCTTTCAAATGAAGTGTTATGCGAATAACTGTGAGATAAGGCAGATAAAAGTATTGATTTGGTTTAAGAAGTACAGAATTGTCTGCAGCCCTGCTTGCTTGAGTCTGTCTTTCACTTTGCTTCTACCACACACCAACCAAGGTCCTCTGAGATGGTACCACACAATCTTGTGTTTCTTAAGATGTAGTTTGAAAAATACTTTAGCTTCCTCAGTCACACATCTTTCATTTCTCAAGATGTAGCTTTAAAAAACATTGGCTTTCTTAAACATCGAAGTATGCATGTTGATCAAGATCACATGTGAGGGCCAGGTATTTAGCTCAGTGGTTCTGGCATCTGCCTTGAAATCGCAAGGTCCTTAGTTCGATCCCTGGTACCACATAACCACAGTGCTGGGCATGGGTGGCTCAAGCCTGTAATCCCAGCACTGGAGAGGCAGAGGCAGGAGAGTTGCTGTGAATTTGAGGCCTGTCTGGGCTGCATAGTGAGCTCAGGGCCAGCCTGAACTATAAGTGGAGACCCTGTCTGAAACAAAAAAAAAGCAAAACAAAACAAGATCACATGTGAGCTGGGGATTTAGCTCAGTGGCACTGTTGCTTGGCTTGCAAGTGCAGGGTTGTGAGTTTGACCCCGTGTACCAAAAGACAAACAAACAAATAAATAAAATGTTAAAAATTAAAAAAAGATCACATGTGCAGAATAGGTTATTTGTAAGAAGTTGCCCTATAAATGAATGATTTGGAAATATTGATATGCCTGTTTTATGACCAAAATATAGTATTTTGTTTATGTTAAGCTACATGAGTACATGAAATAGCAAACTTCTATTTTTTTCTTTTCCTCTATATTTCCAAAGCTTGTTTCTACATAAATATTCTGACCTTTGTGCAGCAGGGCGATGCCATGGACTAATGCTAAGCCATCTGTCCTGACTGC